>MDKI01109212.1:0-20841 GCA_005239505.1 Nicotiana paniculata
GCTTAGAGTTTATCCTTTAAAACTTAAGGGGTCAACCTAGTACCCACCTTTGTAGGATTAGTAGTCCTAAACACCCTCCGGAACTTATAGAATAGGACGGGTAATAGCACGCAATAAGCTTTCGTGGCCCAACACACGCGTATTAAATACCTTTGCGGGGCGAGAAGGGTAGAATACGGATATGATGACCGGTTACGCTAATACCACGTGTAGCCCCTCTATGAGGAGTGACATATCGGGTATTGCATTGATGTGATCTGTATTACTTCAAACCTAGGACAGTTTTTTCTCGAAATGTTTTACTTTAATACTTTTCAAAACATTGTGAAGATTTCTTTACTTGTTTAAAAACCCCTCTTCCATGAGCTCTGTTTGCTACTTGCTTATCGTCAAAAAATCACGAAAACCACTTGGTTGGGACCCACAGTTGTGGATCTTGAGGGGTGCCTAACACCTTCCCCTTGGGATAACTTCAAGCCCTTACCCAATATCTGATAATGCAAACTAGTCTACGATTTAGTTATTCTAGGTGCCCTAACGCACCACAAAATCGTTAGGTGGCGACTCTTCCTTAAACCTCTTCCTTTAAGAAGTTGTCAAAATGTCATGAAATCCGATCTCTCCGTACCTAACCCGTGTGGAGAAAAATAAGGGGGCGCGACAATGTTAACCGTATCGCATGATCGATTCGCGAGCAGGGTAATAGATGCATCTATGGTTCAGGCTGTTCGACCCTCGGCAGTGTACTTTAATTATTACGATTCTTCGGCCGTACGCTTCGGCATACTATATGCTACGTGTTTGACTGAGAGTCTTATTTTTATTAATTCCAATTAATTTGTTCGGTATGGAAGGGAACTTGAGGTTTTTTATTTAATATTTTTATTTTATACTGAAAGGAAGATTTTATTTGTATACTTGATTGTTCCATGTCTTCCTGCTTTCCATATTTATTAATCTTGTCTAGATTCGTTGCATTATATTATTATTAATGACCTAGTGAGTAATACGTCTACCTCTCGTCACTACTTCTTCGAGTTTAGACGGGATACTCACTGGGTACATATTTAAATATATGTACTCATGCTACGCTTCTATAATTAATTTTACAGGTTCTGAGGCAGCTGCATCTGGTCACTATACCGGTCATCGTCATTGAGAGTACTGTCTGGACCCGACTACACGGTGAGCTTCTCCTCATGGCGTTCTCGGCAGCACTATGGAGTCCTCTGCTATTTCTTTTGGAGATTATTGTCTATTTCTTTCTGATAGTAGTACTTTTATTATTTGTCAGTCATGTATATTTCTTCTAGTCGCATGTAGACTTGTGACACTAGGTTATGGCACACTTAGTACATTTTCCTAGTATTATTGCGATATTATATATGCCGGCAAACACCTTTTGAGTTACATGACCTCATTTGTTTTCACTTAACTGTCGTTTAAACGAATTTCCTAACTTAAAAGTCCGGAAAGATTTTAATTACCCAAACAAGTAAAGTAACCTCGTTAGTATGTAGATGTTGGCTTGCCTGACTCCGGTGTTGGGCGCCATCACGACCTGAGTGAAATTTGGGTCGTGACAACATGGTATCAGAGATCTAGGTTCACGTAGGTCTCACAAGTCACAGGCATCCCTAGTAGAGTCTTGCGGATCGATACGGAGACGTCTGTATTTATCTTCGAGAGGCTATAGGGTGTTAAGAAACCCCTCTTTATTTCTATTCTATTGTGCAGTCAATGGTTACTATGTCTCATTCTTCTATTCTCTCACAGATGGTGAGGACTCGTGCAGCTGATATCTCTACCTGGGAGGTTCCGCTACCCCCGCCGTCTGAGGCAAGGCCGGGGGAGGGCACTGACCTGACGTAGGGGACGAGGGCGTTCCAGAGTTGCTCCACTAGAACCCTTAGAGGATCCAGTCACTGAGCAGAAGGATGAGGTGCCCTCGACAGATCCTGCCCCGGCGGATTTCATGACTACACCAGGCTTTCAGGAAGTCATGGGCCGTATGATGCGGTTCATGGATACTATGACTCAGGTTGGTTTATTTCCAGCGGATCCTGCCATATCTCAGGCAGGAGTGAGAGTTCAGACCCCTACTGCCCATGCCGCAGATCATGCAACGGTTGTATATCAGGCTCCGGGTACTCTACCTGTGGGTGGGGCACAGCCAGCACCAGCAACCCCTGAGCTCAGACCAGCTGTGAACGGCGATCCACATAAGCTACTTGACAGATGGACTCGATTGCACCCTCCGACCTTTGGATCTGAGAGGGGTGAGGATGCCAGGACTTTATAGATAGGTGCAGGGACAGACTGCACAACATGAGTATTTTGGAGTCCCATGGAGTTGATTTCACTACTTTCCAGCTAGAGGGCAGGGCCTGCAGATGGTGGCAGTCTTACATCCTTGGTAGGCCATCAGGTTCCCCTCCTATCACTTGGGATCAGTTCACTCAGCTATTCCTGGACAGGTATATTCTGCCCTCTGAGAGGGAAGAGTTGCGTTATCAGTTCGAGCAGCTTGAGCAGGGCCAGATGTCCGTGACAGACTATGAGGCCAGGTTTTCAGAGTTATCCCTCCATGGCCTCATGATTCTTCCTACTGATGCTGAGAGGGTGCGGAGGTTTGTAGCAGGGCTGCATTTAGGTATTAGGTCCAACATGGCCCGAGAGGTGGAGATGAGTACTCCTTATCAACTTATGGTCGAGATAGCTCGCCGAGTTGAGGGTTACCGATCGAGGAGCAGAGAGCAGAGTCAGCACGACAAGAGGGCTAGATTTTCTGGAGACTTCAGAGGTACCCTTGCTAGGGGTAGAGTTCAGTTTCGTAGAGGTCAGCCCAGCAGGCCTCCATATTCAGCTCCACCATCACCTTCTCGTGGTGCTCCACCGAGACCATATTTTAGCGCTATGCCGGAGAGTTCTTACCTCCATTCAGGGTCCCTCCAGCAGGCATGCATGTCATCAGGGTCCTCCTAGTTCCTATTTCAGTGTTATGCCAGAGGTTTCTCACCGTCCCCCAGCTATTCAGGGTCCTCCTTCTTCAGGGCAGCATGTCATGCCTCCAGCGAGATGTTTCGAGTGTGGGGATTCAGGTCATATGAGGAGGTCTTGTCCCAAATTTCGGGGCAAGGTTGTCCAGCAGAGTTATCAGCCTACATACTCAGCACCGGCGCCCCGTCCACCTAGAGGTGGAGGTCAGACTGGTGGGGGTCGTCCTAGAGGTGGAGGCCATGAAGGGGAAGCTCAGCTAGCTTCTATTCAGTCCAGCGGGGGTCAGCCTTCAGGTACTCCAACCAGATTTTATGCTATTCCGGCCCGATTATATGTAGTGGCCTTAGATACCGTGATCACATGTATTATTTCAGTATGTGGTAGAGAGGCATCAGTACTATTTGACCCAAGATGTACTTATTCATATATGTCAGCCTTATTTTCTTTCTTTCTGGATGTTCCTCGTGAGTCCTTGGGTTCTTCTTTATATGTATCCACTCCCATGGGTGACTCCGTCGTAGTAGACCGGATTTATCAATCTTGTGTGATTACCTTCTGTGGGTTCGAGACTCGAGTCGGCCTTCTATAGCTCGATATGGTTGATTTTGAGATTATCCTGGGCATGGATTGGCTATCTCCTCATCATGCCATCTTGGATTGCCATGCCAAGACGGTTACTTTGTCCTTGCCTGAGTTGCCTAGACTGGAGTGGAGAGGTTTCTCAGTCAGCGCAGCCAGCAGAGTTATTTCATTCTTGAAGGCTCGACATATGGTCGAGAAGGGTTGTTTGGCGTATCATGCTTATGTGCGGGACACCACCGCCGAGTCTCCGACTATTGATTCAGTGTCTGTTGTTCGAGAGCTTGCTGATGTATTCCCTTCAGACCTTCCAGGCATGACTCCGGATCGTGATATTAATTTCTGCATTGATTTAGCTCCGGATACTCAGCCTATTTCCATTCCCACGTACCATATGGCTCCTAAGGAGTTGAAGGAGTTGAAGGAGCAGCTTGAGAAGTTATTGGCTAAGGGGTTCATTAGATCGAGTATATCGTTGTGGGTGCTCTATTTCTATTCGTGAAGAAGAAGGATGGGTCTATGTGGATGTGTATTGATTACCGCCAGTAGAACAAAGTCACCATTAAGAACAAGTATCAATGTCGTGCATCGATGATTTGTTCGACCAGCTGCAGGGTGCCAGGTGTATTGTAAGATTGATTTGGAAATCGGGGTACCACCAGTTGAAGATTCAGGCTTCTGATGTTCCGAAGACTGCTTTTCATATGAGATATGGTCACTATGAGTTCTTGGTTATGTCCTTTCGCTTGACTAATGCCCCAGCAGCATTTATGGACTTGATGAACAGGGTGTTCAGGCCGTATATTGATTCCTTTGTCATCGTCTTCATTGATGACATTCTGATTTACTCACGTAGCCTGGGAGAGCACGAGCAGCATTTGTGAGTTGTGCTCCAAACCTTGCGGAAACAGAAGCTATATGCTAAGTTCACCAAGTGTGAGTTTTCGTTGGATTTCGTGGAATTATTGGGTCACATAGTATCTGGAGAGGGTATAATGGTTGATCCTAAGAAGGTTGAGGTAGTTCAGAGTTGTCCACGTCCTACTTTAGCTACAGAAATTAGGAGTTTCTTGGGTTTGGCAGGCTACCATCGACGGTTTGTGGAGGGCTTTTCATCCATTGCAGCTCCGTTGACTAGATTGACTCAGAAGAATGCCCCATTTAAGTGGTCCGACGAGTGTGAGGCGAGCTTTCAGAAACTCAAGACAGCATTGACCTCAGCACCAGTGTTAGTATTGCCTTCAGGTTTCGGAATGTATACGGTGTATTGCGACGCTTCCTGCGTGGGCTTGGTGTGTGTGTTGATACAGAAAGGGAGAGTTATTGCTTATGCTTTGCGCTAGCTGAAGGTTCATGAGAAGAATTATCCTATGCACGATTTAGAGTTGGCGGCGATTGTTCATGCTCTTAAGATTTGGAGACATTATTTGTATGGGGTGTCTTGTGAGGTTTATACAGACCACCGCAGCTTGCAGAACTTGTTCAAGCAGATGGATCTTAATTGAGACAACGCAGGTAGCTTGAGTTGCTGAAGGATTATGACATCACCATTCTTTATCATTCGGGCAAGGCGAACGTATCTCTGTGGGAACTAGTAGAGGACCCGGTAACTATACTGGTTGGTGGACTCTTAGAAACCATCAATTGGTATCAGAGCATGCTCTTTCTAAAAGGTTAACAACTATAAAGGATCTGTCATGGCTGCTCAACAAAATCTTGAAGAAGGACAATCAACATATCGACCTCCTAGGTTCAATGGTCAGTATTATGGATGGTGGAAGACCCGTATGCACGATTTCATCATGGCGGAAGATTCTGAGCATGGGACATCATCTGTGATGGCCCTCATGTCCCTATGCAAAAGTTTGGAGAAACAGGTACCTTAGTAACAAAAACCAGAAATGAATACAATGATGCCGACCGGAAAGTTGTGGAAAATAACTTTCGTGCAAAGAAAATTCTTGTGTGTGGCATTGGACTTGACGAATACAACAGGATCTCTGCTTTCCAGTCAACAAAAGAGATCTGGGATGCATTGCATACAGCTTATGAAGGAACAACACAAGTGAATCAGTCCAAGATCGACATGCTCACCACTAAATACGAGCTATTTAAAATGAAGGAAGATGAGTCCATACAGGACGTGCATACCAGGTTCACTTCCATTATTAATGAACTCCACTCCCTAGGAGATGTCATTCCCAAGAACAAGCTCGTACGAAAGATCTTAGTGTTCTGCTGAGTTCCTGGGAAAGCAAGGTCAATGTCATCACGAAAGCAAAGGATTTGCAGACCTTAACAATGGATGAGTTGATAGGAAAATTGAGAACCTATGAGATGAAGAGGAAAAAGGACAATGAAAGAAGGGAGCCCAAGAAGGAGAAGAACCTGCTTCTTTAAGCTAAAAAACATGAGTCAAGTGAAGAAGATCACGACATGGCTTATCTCACCAAGAGATTTCAGAAGATGGTTAGAAGGAACGGTGGAATACAAAGAAGAGGCAGCTCAAGCAAGCCTAAGAACCATGATCTATTCCATAAGTGTGGTAAACCTGGACACTTCATAAAAGACTACCCGCTTTTGAAACAGGACAGTTACAAATACAACACTTAAAAAGCTGCAAAGAGGAATCAGGTCCCTGATAAAAGATTCAGCATAAAGAGTGCAGCTGACAATGTTGTAAGGCAAGCTCTTTCTGCTTGGGGAGACTCATCTAGTGAATCAGAAGAGCAACCTGAAGCAGAAAACAGCTCCATGATGGCATTTGAAAACAAGGAAAAGGAGTATGACTCATTGTTTGCTCTCATGGCTCCATCTGATGAAGAAGAATAAGATGAAACAGAAGAGGTAGACGTCAGGGATGTTCAGAGAAATCTAAAATCCTACTCTCCTAAAAAATTACTGTCTTTATCTAATGTTCCCATTGATACTTACTATGCCTTAGTCGAAGATAAGGACCTTTTGACCACAGAACTAGGAGAAGTAGAACAGAGTAGAGATGACCTGATGGTGGTAGTTGTGGACCTTAAGGACACCATAAGTAATCTTGAAAAGGAAAAGGAGAAGATAGAAGAAAAAATAAGAAAAACAGAAAGCGAGAGAGAAGATATGGATGAAGTGATGGTAGACTTGAAAGAAAAAGCTGAAATTTAAGAAATGAAAACACTAGGCTGAATGAGAGAATTAATGTTGTAGAGAAAGAGAGAAATAATTTTAAAGTTAAAATCACATGCCTAGAAGAAACCATTCAGGAACTTAAACTAGAACCTGGTCCACCAAGTGTGGAAAAATGAAAGGAAATAGCTAGTGATAATATGTCAAGCTTGAGAGAGAATTGAATGAGGCGAAAACTAGTATGTGCAGTGAGTTAGAGAAAAACATAGAGTTGCAAGTTGAAATGAGTAAAGTAAAATATGATCTCAAGAAGTCATTAAATTGGACATGGTCGTCAGATGCTGTCACTTCCATGTATTTTAATAATTGTGGAAACATGCAGGGAATTGGATTTCAAAAGAAGAAACCCCCCTACAATTCACACAGAAAATATGTCACAGTCCTAGACAATTGGCTTTGTACCCACTGTGAGAACAATGGACACTTCAAGGAAATTTGTCCAGCTAGGGATCAATCAGTCCAGAAAAACAAAATGTTTGCAGGCAGGAAAAAACCTAAGCACGGACCAGGTCCCAGCAAGAAACACCAATTCCTGCCAGCATGGACTAGAAGAGTTCTCATTCACCCATTTCCTAACTAAGGGGACCCAAACTTGTTTGGGTTCCTAAATCTTGCAGGATCAGTGAGGGGAAGTGGACTACAGTGGATTATGGACAATGGATGCTCAAAGCATATGACTGGAAATACTATGGATTTTCTCTCATTGAAGGCCCTGCAAGGAGGGGATGTGTCCTTTGGAAATGGAAAGAAGGGATACATCCTTGGTGTTGGAAGAGTTGGAATATCTCTGGAACACTCAATAGAAAATATATACTATGTGGATGGCTTGAAATACAGTCTATTGAGTGTCTCACAAATCTGTGATAAAGGAAATAAATTGGAGTTCTTGTCGAAAGTATGTACAGTTACTAGTCTAATGACTAGAGAGGTGGTGTTGATAGACAAGAGATACAAGAACATTTACGTTGCTGACTTCGAATCACTTGAAGCTGGTGAAGTGAACTGCTTAAAGGCAGTTGATGATGATGCAGATCTTTGGCATAGAAGATTGGGACATGCCAGTTTTTCTCTCTTGGATAAACTGATAAGGAAGGACCTAGTTAGTGGTCTGCCAACTTCAAAATTCAAGGATCACAGAGTATGTGATGCATGTACAAAAGGGAAACATGTGAAATCATCTTTTAAACCAAAGAAAGATGTTAGCACATCTAGACCTCTTGAACTCCTTCACATGGATCTGTGTGGACCAATGAGGATTCCAAGCAGGGGTGGAAAGAAATACATCTTTGTGATTGTGAATGACTATTCAAGATTCACTTGGAAACTATTTCTTCGATCAAAATATGAGATATTTGAGGTGTTTGTGGCCTTTGTCAAGAAAATGCAAGTGAAGATAAACATGAAGGTGGCTTGTATCAGATCCGACCATGGAACTGAATTTGATAATGCAAGATTTGACAAATTTTGCAATGAAAATGGAATCACACACAACTTCTCATCTCCAAGGACTCCTAAGCATAATGGAGTTGTGGAACGGAAAAATAGAACTCTGGAGGATATGGCTTAAACAATGCTCATAGACAGTGGGATTGCAAAACATTTCTGGGCTGAAGCAATCAATACGGCTTACTACTTGGTGAACATGTGCATGATCAGGTCCTTAATGAACAAGACCCCGTATGAATTTCTCGATAGAAGAAAGCCCAAGGTAACTCATCTAAGAGATTTTGGTTGGAAATGCTATGTTCTGAACAATGGGAAGGATCGGTTGGGAAAGTTCGATGCCAAGAGTGATGAAGAAATTTTTCTAGGATACTCCTCTCAAAGCAAAGCATACTAGGTGTACAATAAGAGGACTCAATGTGTGGAAGACAGTGTTCATGTTATCTTCAATGAAACTCCCTTCTCAAATAAAGATAACAATGGTGATGATCAAGATAATGAACCACTCTTGGTTCCAGGAGAGATCTCTGACGTATCAAATGGCAAGGCAAATATGATGAGTCAAGCAAAGGAAATGGTTGAAGGTAACTCGACATCTCCCTCAGAACCTCAGGAGGAACCTGGTGCCCCTATCTCTCCTACAGAAGCTGAGGAAAAAGTTGGAGATGCAGTGGAAAGTACTCCTCAGGTAGCAGAACAGGTGATACAAGGAAACCCTACCAACATACCAAGTTCATCTACCAATCAGTTTCAGGCTCCAAATTGGAAACATAAGCGCTCTCACCCACTTGACAACATAATCACCCCTCTTGATTCCGGAATTCAAACCAGATCAAAAACCAGAAATTCTCTAGCCTTTTCAGCCTTTTTATCCCAAATTGAACCCAAAAATATCAAGGAAGCTCTAAAGGATGTTGATTGGATCGTTGCTATGCAAGAGTAGCTTCATTAATTTGAGAGAAACAAGGTATGGCATCTGGTACCTCGACCTTCAGACATAACCATCATAGGGACCAGATGGGTGTTCAGGAACAAGCTGGATGAGAATGGGAAAACTACCAGAAACAAAGCTAGGCTAGTAGTTCAAGGCTATAATCAAGAAGAAGGGATTGATTACGATGAAACCTTTGCTCCAGTTGCTCTTATGGAAGACATTCAAATTCTTATTGCCTTTGCATCTCATATAAAATTCACCTTGTTTCAAATAGATGTGAAAAGTGCATTCTTAAACGGATATCTCAAGGAAGAAGTGTATGTCAAGCAACCCCCTGGGTTTGAAAATCATGTTCACCCAGAACATGTGTTCAAACTGGATAAAGCTTTGTATGGATTGAAGCAAGCTCCCAGAGCATGGTATGAGAGGTTGTCCAAGTTTCTACTAGACAATGGATTCACAAGAGGGAAGATTGACAACACTCTTTTTCTGAAGAAACGAGGAAGGAACCTTCTCATTGTCTAGGTATATGTTGATGACATTATTTTTGGGGCTACAGTAGATTCATTGTGTAAAGAGTTCGCAATGCTCATGGGAAGTGAATTTGAGATGAGCATGATAGGGGACCTGAACTTCTTTCTGGGTCTTCAAGTTAAACAGTCCATCAAGGGTACATGCATCAGCCAGCAGAAATACATCAAGGAACTGCTCAAAAGGTTTGACATGGAGGACTCCAAGGTGATTGACACACCCATTGCAGTGGCTACCAAACTTAAGATGGATGACTCTGGTACTCTTGTGAATCAAACTATGTATAGAGGGATCATTGGTTCTCTTCTTTACCTTACAGCTAGTAGACCAGATATAGTTTTCAGTGTGGGGTTGTGTGCAAGGTTTCAATCCAATCCTAAGGAGTCACATCTGAAAGCTGCCAAGAGTATCCTAAGCTATCTCAAGGGCACACAGGACATGTTCCTATACTATCCCTCAGGTGACAATTTTAATCTTGTTGGTTATGCTGACGCTGACTATGCAGGTTATCTGGTGGACACGAAGAGCACTTCAGAGATGGCTCACTTCCTTAGATCATGCTTAATCTCATGGGGCACAAGGAAACAGACTCAGTGGCATTGTCCACAGCAGAAGCTGAATATGTTGCCGCTGCCTCCTGCTGTGCTCAACTGTTATGGATCAAAAAACAATTGGAAGATTTTAGTGTCTTTATTGATAGCATTCCACTTCTATGTGACAATACCAGTGCACTCAATATGGTAAAGAATCCTGTCCAACACCAAGAGAACCAAGCACATTGATGTGAGGCATCACTTTCTCAGAGACAATGTTGAAAAAGAACACATCAGTATGAGGTTCTATTGCACTGAAGATCAAGTTGCAGACATCTTCACAAAGGCACTTGGAAGAGAACAATTTGAGAAAAATAGACTGGCTCTGGGCATGCTGAGATCCAATTAGGAACCTTGTTTTCCTATGGCTATGAATGTCTTACTCAGGTTAAGATAGCTAAGGTGTTTTCCAAATAAATTCTAACTCACATCAAGACCGTTGCAGGTAGACAGGCATGATGACTACAGAATTAAAGAAGTGGCATCGTAGACCATAAAAATACTGAGCTATCTCTTTTCAAAACAAAACAAGTACGGGACCCGATCCCTGTACGCCAGGTTAGTAGTTACGTGTTCTCACTCCCTCTTTCAAAAATGAACTACATTAATTATTGCTTCCACTTTAGTTCTCTCTCTTCACCTTTTCAGAGACACATCAGTCATGTCCATCACTCCACCCTCTCAACTCCCTCTACACATTTTCCCTCTTCCCGAAACCCCTATCGCCAGTTGGACCCGTTTCCTCTCCCCTTCATTACTCCTCTCCTCTATAAAGTCACTCATCTCAACCATATTATACACACACATTCCTGAACTCAAAAGCACAACTCTCTTCTTCTTATACTCTTCACTCTCTGCTTTAAGCCTTCAAAAATGGCCGCACCAAATGAAATCATCCTTCCAGCACCACCACCACCGATCTCAACACCATGCCGGTAGAGGACCAGGGTTCATCACCCTCAAAAGTGACCACATCTGCTTCTACACCAGCGTCACCATCTCCTACACCAGAAACCTCTCAGGGACCTTCAGTCTTAGAAGCTTCTCTTCCTGTTTCTCCTCCATCTGCCCCTTCACCAAAAACCCTAACTCCTGAAATCACCACTTCACCTCCTCCTTCCTCTGTATCACCTTCTGAGCCTCTCAGCATTGAAGCTTTTCCCGTCTCTGAAACTTCAGAGGATGATCCCAGTCAATCGTCAACTCTGCTTTCCTGAATCCTTCGAATCCCATGGAGTCTTCTGAAAAGGAAGCAGTTGAGAACATCATCGTCATCTCCTCTGAAAAACTTCCTTCGGACAGTACCTTCTCTCTTCTTGAAAATCAGGGAGCATCATCGTCCATCCTAGAGGACGAAGGAACCATGGTCCTCTTTGAGTCTCCTCTTCATAAGGCTCCACCATCAAAACCTAGTGAGGGACCTGGTTCGTCACCCTCTTAGTATCCTAATGAACAAATATTCTACACCCCTCCTCTTGAGTCCATCCCTCCACTCCATGAATCTGTGAACGGTGATGATGAGAATGACATTGCACTCAGTGCCAGATTCAAGCTTTGTCATGGGGTTAGTGTTTCAGCACCTTCTGTGAAGCGTCCTTCTACTAGGCTTCAGAAGAAAGAGGTTGTAGATATTGCTATTGAAAAGAGAAAAAAGTGCAACAAGTAGAAGAGAAGGCGGTTGGTCAAGGATGTTCAGGTTGTAGTTGATAAGGATATTCCTGTGGTGGAAGTCGAAGAAGAAACTACTGAGGAACCTAGTTCCTTAGTGGAGAGAAAGAAAGCAGTATCTTGTAAAAGTGTCAAGCAACCAGTCTTGAAGATTGATGAGAAAGCCAAGAAAAAAGTTGTTGGGGAGGTCAGTGAGCAGAAATCTATGTCTGCTAGTTCCAAAAGAAAGTCTGTAAAAGTGGCGGGAAAACGCAAGCGTGAAGAAGAACCAGCAGAGGAACCTTGTTCTGCTAAGACTGCTAAGTGGAAAAAAAATGTCCAAAGGAAAAGTGTGTTGTGGGGGCGTACTATGACCCTGAAATTCTTGATATGTCAGGCATGAGTCAGCTCATGGCCATGATTGAGTTCCAGAAATGGAAACATCTGTTGAATTTAAGTGAGGCTAAAGTGTATGAGGATGCCGTCAGGGATTTCTATGCTACTCTTTTCCTTCCTGAAGATGGTCACGTGTGTGTGCTCGTGGGAGATGTGGACATTGTGTTTGATGATGTTGCCTTGAGGGTAATTCTGGGTGTTCCTTCAGAGAGTTTGGACACAGTCGATCCAGACAAGCATGCTTGTAACAATGATTTTCGGAAGGTCGTTATTCAGTCGAGGTCTGTTCAGCATAGGGACTGGGTACACAAGAAGGCCATGTTGCCTGTCTAACAACTCCTTTTTGAGTTGGTAAACAAATTTCTTCTCCCTAGAGCTGAAAGACGTTTTATTGCCTCTAGTGCTGACCTGATTCTGATGGAGGCACTTGACAACTTCAAGCCTGTCAACCTACCCGCTCTTATGTTCAATCACATGGACAAGGTTGTCTCCGTCAAAGATGGTAATCATGGTCACCCCTATGGCTTTCTACTTACAAGGATCTTTGAGCATTACAAGGTACCCCTCAGCAATCCTCGTGTTGGAACTCGTAAACAAAGCTTCTCCAAGACCACTCTTGAAGAGTGTGAGTGCCTTGAGGGTCTAGGGGCATCAACTCCACGATCTCTCAAATGATTAATGCTCTGAATGCTGCCTAGGACACTATAAAGAGGTTGACAGCTCAAATTTCCATTATGGAGGTGTCAGGACAATCTGATAAGGGAACCAGTTCTTATAGCTCATCTAATGAAGAGGTGGTCCACCTGACCATGGAGAATGCTGAGTTGAAACAACAAGTTGAAAATAAGAAGTAAAAGCAGCTCCAGGAACAATCCTCTGCTAATGCTCGCATGGACCTGATCCTTCGCACTCTCACTACCTCCTCCTCTAAGCCTTCCTCATCTAGTGCTCCTTAGGATCTCTCTTCCCCTGTCTGTTGGTTTTTATGTTGTTTCTTTTTGTTTGTTTTGGGTTGGAAAACATCTAGCTGCTCCTGCTGAAAAATCCAAATGAAGTCTCTTGCCTTCAAGCAAAGACTTCTGTATTGTTCTTAACTTTTTTAATGAATTCAGTCTCTTTATGTTCTCATTGATGCTTTTCTGCTCTATTATTCTATTTTCTATCATGTTGTGTGCACACAATGGGCATGAGTTAACTTTAGCGGACTTCCTTATGCTTTTCTTCCTGGTTATGCCTTTTTATGATGCCAAAAGGGGGAATTTAAGGGGATAATTAGGATAATTCTGAGAAAAACTGACCTTTTAATACATTGATTAAGGGGGAAGCACGGATTAAGGGGGCAGCATTTTGACAGGGGGAACTTGCTAAGAACCTGGTAGATCATGTGTTACATATAGAGCATTGTTATATCAACTTCATAATTATAAAAGTTTGTCATCATCAAAAAGGGGGAAATTGATGAGTTGCATTCTGTATTGATGATCTAACAAACTTTTATATGAAGGACCAGATTGAGGACCTGATATATAAACAGCATAACCTGTCATCATCAACTTCAGGAATTCCGGACTATGCACTGCTGAATAAAGAGGGACCAGTTGGAGGACCTGATTCCTTATCAGACTCACAGATGAAAGTACAAGTCAACTCGACAGCTGTAAAAAGCTGTGACAGAAAGGTGACTGCCTGCTACTGTACGCGCTACAGTGCAGTAACAGTGCATCAATCACTTCCTATTGGTTGAGCCTTGTACCTTCAAGATATGGGACATCCTTCTTGGAATATGCAAAGGGTTTTAATATCTTGAAGCAAGAAGAACAACATATTCACTTGAGCATTTACTAAGAATCCTCTCAAGCATTAAAGTGTTCTCAAGCATTGAAGACTCAAGTGTTTCAAGAGCAAGAAGACAACTCCACTAAGACGGACCAATTTCATCACGTGTTGTTAGTGTCCTTAGTTGAGTTGTAATCTTGTATATTGTTTTCATTGTATCCTAATAGCTTTTGTAGAAGCAACTAGTTAGGAATCTTGTAACCTTTCATTCATCCATACTTGTGTGTGACTAGATCTAGTCATAGGTCAAAGTCTTTGTAACTAGTAAGTGACAAAGTGGCTTGTAATGAGTATTACAAGTTAGAGTGTTGAAGTCATTGTAAGTAATACTTTACAAAGTGGCATGTAATAGTTTAGATTACAAGTTAGTGAAGTTGAAATCCTACAAGTGTAGGTCGTGGTTTTTGTCCCCTTGAGTGGGATTTTTCCACGTAAAAATCCTAGTCACTTTACTTGTCTTTCTAGTACATATCTCTGTGGGAACTAGTAGGGGACCTGGTAACTCTACTGGTTGGTGGACTCTTAGAAACTATCACCTTGGACATTCAAGCCTTGGCTAATCATTTGGTGAGATTAGATCTTTCAAAGCCTCGTCGAGTTCTAGCACATATGGTTGCTCAGTCTTCATTATTGGGGGAGATTAATGATCGACAGTATGATGATCCACGGTTGGCACAGCTCCGGGAGACAGTGGTTCAGGGTGGTGCCAATGAGGTTACTACTAGAGAGGATGGTGTTCTAAGACTCCTGGGTCGTTTGTGTGTCCCTAATTTTGATGGCTTGAGGCAGAGGATTCTTGAGCAGGCACACAGTTCGCGGTATTCTGGCCACCCGGATGCTACGAAGATGTATCGTGATTTGAGTCAGCATTACTGGTGGAGGCGGATGAAGAAAGACATCGTGGAGTATGTGGCTAGGTATATTAATTGCCATTAGGTGAAGTATTAGAACCAGAGGCCAGGAGGCCTACTTCAGTAGATGCCCATTCCTGAGTGGAAGTGGGAGCGCATTACAATGGACTTCGTAGTTGGGTTGCCTCAGACTTTGCGGAAGTTTGACGCGGTTTGGGTCATTGCGGATAGACTGACCAACTCGGCGCATTTCATTTCTGTGGCTACGACTTATATATCTGAGAGTCTAGCCCAGATCTATATTCGGGAGATAGTCCGGTTGCATGGTGTACCGGTGTCCATTATATTAGACCGAGGTCCTCAGTTCACCTCGCACTTCTGGAAAGCATTGCACAGAGAGATGGGCACCCAGATAGATCTCAGCACAGCTTTTCATCCTCAGACCGACGGTCAGTCAGAGTGTACAGTCCAGATATTGGAGGACATGCTCAGAACATGTGTGATTGACTTCGGAGGTCAGTGGGACCAGTTTTTACCTTTGGCCGAGTTTGCTTATAATAACATTTATCAGGCCAGCATTAAGATGGCTCCAGTTGAGGCTTTATATGGTCGGCGATGTCGTTCTCCCATCGGGTGGTTTGAGCCTGGCGAGGCTAAGTTATTGGGAACGGACCTGGTGAGAGATGCCTTAGAGAATTTGAAGTTGATTCAGGAGAGGCTCCGCACAGCACAGTCCATACAGAAGAGCTACGCGGATCAAAGGGCATGTGATGTATCATTTATGGAGGGAGACAATGTTCTGCTGAAGGTATTGCCGATGAAGGGCATTATGAGATTCGGGAAGAAGGTCAAGATGAGCCCGAGGTTTATAGGTCCTTTCGAGGTGTTGCGGCGAGTAGGAGAGGTAGCTTATGAGCTTGCCTTACCTCCCCACTTATCAGGAGTTCATCCGGTCTTCCATGTATCCATGCTCCGGAGATATCACCCCGACTTATTTCACGTGATAGATTTCAGCACTATTCAGTTGGATGAGATATTGGGCTACGAGGAGGAGCCGGTTGCTATTATTGACAGATAGGATTGCCAGCTGAGATCTAAGAGAGTTTCTGTTGTGAAGGTCCAGTGGCGGGGCCAACCAGTCGAGGAGGTGACTTGGGAGTCTGAGGAGGACATGCGGAGCAGATATCCACACTTATTCAGCACTTCAGGTATGATTCTAGACCCGTTCATGGATGAACATTTGTTTAAGAGGTGGAGAATGTAACAACCCAACTGGTCATTTTGCGTATTTGGATCCCATTCCTCTAAATGAGACTTTCCGTAGTGGCTTATAGTGGTTTATGACTTGCGGGGACGGGTGGTTCGGGATTTGGAAGTGATTAGAACAGGATACGAACACTTGGTTCTTTAAGGTTGGTTTTAAGGCCAAGTTTGACTTCGGTCAACGTTTTGAGTAAACGACCTCGGAATCGTGTTTCCTCAATTCCATTAACTTCGTATGATGAATTCGAACTTGTACACGTGTCTGGAATGGGTTTTGGATAACCCAGGAGCGTTTCGACACCAAATAGCGAAAATAGGATTTCCTTAAGTTCATAAGTGGTTTGGGATGTGTTTTTGTGTTATCGAGGTCCGAATGGAATTCCGAGACCGAGAATAGTTCCGTTATGTTATTCATGAATTGCTCACAAAATTTTGTGTCATTCCGAGTAGTATAGGTCGGTTCGGCGCTTAGAAACCGAATTCTAAAACTTGAATTTTTCTAAGTTTTATTCCATATGGTTTTGGGGTTGTATTCTTAGTTCCGTTGTTGTTTGTCATGTTTTGTAAATTCGAGTGAGTCTGTATCACGTATACAGACTTGTCAGTGTCTTTGGAAGGGGTCTCGAGGGGCTCGGGTGAGTTTCGAACCCCTCGGAGTTAAATTCAAAACACCAGAAATTTTGTATCTGGTTTCCTTCTCTGCGATCGCGTGTGAACAACTGCGATCGAATAGAAGTGCTGGCAGGGGGGTGAGAGGATGACCTGTGCATTCGCACTGCTTAAGGCTATGACCTAGACCAGCTAAAATTTACTTCGCGATCACATTTACTCCCCGCGATCACTTAGGCCTAGCCCATTAGCCTTCCGCGATCGCACACCTCCTCCCCGCGTTCGCACAGTAGGCCCTTTAGGGGCCCAGTCCAATTACTCTCTGCGATCGCAAGACTGTGTCTGCAATCGCATAGTAGTCTCCAGGGGCCCCAGTTCTTTACTCTCCGCGATCGCAATGGCCTAGCTGCCATCGCACTTAAGGCTCATCTGGGCAGTGCTATTTTAAAATTGGACTTAGGCTCATTTCCACCACTTTTCTTCACTGTGGGTGATTTTGGGAGCTCTTCAAGAGGGAATTTCACCTAGAAACTGAGAGGTAAGTAATTTTTATTGTGATTTAAGTTGAATACTTGGACTTTTAGGTGGATTAACACCCTAATTAGTGGAAACTCATGGGTTAGAGCAAAGACCTAGGGTTGATAAATTTTTGAGAATTTCACTACTTTTCTACCATGAAAGCATACAAAAACTATATAATAATGATCCTTAGGTTATGGGTGAGTGTTTTCTTCAAAAGTTTCCGGAATCCGAGCATGTGGGCCCGGGGGTGTATTTTGGGATTTCTTCAAGAATGATGAATTGGCTAAACTAGTAATAGAATTTCATACTTTTGACTGTATATTAATGTATTTAAATAATATTTGGCTAGTTTTGAGTCCTTGGGAGACGATTTTGGAGTTTCGGGCACGTTCTTGACCCGGGAAGTAGGTTCTACGCGAGGTGAGTCTCCTTTCCAACCTTGTAAGAGGGAATTGTCCCCATAGGTAATTGTGAATGACTAAACGTCCTTTTTTGCAGGGGTTGTGTATGCACCATGTGACGAGAGTCCGTGTGCAGCTACTATTATACTATGCCGGGTAGTATTTAGGACTCACAAGCATGCCTTTACGTGTCTTGCTTGTATCCTTACATGTATTTCTAGTTGTTTAACCTCCTTGAAATTGATATGGAAATGATAGAAAGTATCCTGTAAATTTCAATGCTTAGCTCTATGTTCCAAGTATGTTCCCTGAATTACTCTTAAAGTGTTCCTGTTAACTTTATGTATGTTTACGAGCACCCGAGTCACAGGTATGATTCGTGAGCGGGGTAGCCTTATATTATGTTAACCGGGTCGCATGATCGATTCGCGAGCGGGGTAATAGATGCATCTATGGTTCGGGCCGTTCGACCCTCGGCAGTGCACATTTAATTATTGTGATGCTTCGACCGTACGCTTCGGCATACTATATGCTACGTGTTTGACTAAGAGTCTTATTTTTATTAATTCCAATTAATTTGTTCGGTGTGGAAGGGAACTTGAGGTTTTTTATTTAATATTGTTATTTGATACTGAAAAGAAGATTTTATTTGTATATTTGATTGTTCCATGTCTACCTGCTTTTCATAATTATTAATCCTGTCTAGATTCGTTGCATTATATTATTATTAATGACCTAGTGAGTAATACGTCTACCTCTCATCACTACTTCTTCGAGTTTAGTAGGGATACTCACTGGGTACATATTTAAATATATGTACTCATGATACGCTTTTGTACTTAATTGTACAGGTTCTGAGGCAGCTGCATCTGGTCACTATACCGGTGATCGTCGTTGAGAGTATTGTCCGGACCCAACTACAGGTGAGTTGCTCCTCTTGGCGTTCTCAACAGCACTGTGGAGTCCTCTACTATTTCTTTTGGAGATTATTGTCTATCTCTTTCCGACAATAGTACTTTTATCATTTTTCAGTCATGTGTATTTCTACTAGTCGCTTGTAAACTTGTGACACTAGGTTCTGGAACACTTAGTAGATTTTCCTAGTATTATTGCGATATTATATATGTTGGCAAATACCTTTTGAGTTACATGACCTCATTTGCTTTCACTTAACTGTTGTTAAAACGAATTTCCTAATTTAAAAGTCCAGAAAGATTTTAATTACCCAAACAAGTAAAGTAACCTCGTTAGTATGTAGATGTTGGCTTGCCTGACTCCGGTGTTGGGCACCATCACGACCTCAGTGGAATTTGGGTTGTGACAACATGGTATCAGAGATCTAGCTGCCCTGTAATTAGTTCAACCCCATCATATATTCCCTTTTGTTATGTTTGAATATGCATCTTGCTTTCCTATGGTTCCCTGTAATTATGTCTTTAGCATACCCTTACTATTTTCCTTTCCCTTGAGTCTGATATGTCTCCTGCATGCTTATGTGTTCCCAGGTTTATGTTTTGCCTTGACATGATTGTGGTTACTGGCTCTCAACTTTTTCTTAACTCTTAACTGTAAATCTGTTTCTCCTGCTTGTGTGTTATGCAGTCCTGACCCCCTGTGCTAGTATGTGACCAATATCTGGTAATTGTGTGGTAACTGTGACTCTGTCTGATTCTAATGTTTAATGATATTTGTCCCCAATCCCTTACCCTTGTTTGTGTTTTCTCTTTCATGAGGCTTGTTGCCTATTGGTTATAGTGGTATTGCTACTCTTTTGATAAACTTCTTTACTACTCTTCTAAAGTGATTTTCAAAACTGTTGTCTCAACTACTCTTTTCCAATTTAAATTCTCTTTTCGAACATCAAGCAACCCCCCTCCCCCACCCACTACTCTTAGATTCTAGTTTCTGCCCCCTTCGTGTGAGCATTGCCTTGGGGACCCTTGAGTACCCATTGAACTTTGACACACAAGTCTGGCTTCCTACACTGCACTTACTCATTTCTGGCTAGGGTACCTGGGTGTGAGCACTGTCCAGGATCTTCTGAGGTGCTTAGCGACTATGACACACTTGGGTTGGAAAGGGCCATGGCATACGGCAGATGGATCTGGTACTTTGGGCATACTGTTAGGCTCTCTATAGTTAGCTTCTTGATTTTTCTTTATTCGATTGTGTAATTTATGCTATCCTTGTTTGTAATAATTATTTGTAAAAACAATTTGGGGATGGATAGTGAAGATGGGAGGGGATTATGCATGCTTAATATATTTATGGGTAGAAATCATGATTATAGAATTTACTTCCTCTATGTGTGCAATAGTATCATGCTTAAGACATGCTTGCCATGCATTAGAAACCATGTTTAGGTTGTTTACTTCAGCATCTCTACTATACTCATGTTTATCTTAAAATCCTGTTCACAGCTAAATAACTATAATAACAGTTGTTGTAATGTTACTGCCTCTGCATTTTCACAATTACTACGTCTAGAAATCATGTTTTAGGTTTCATAATAACAATCAAGTATCAATGTGTGCATTAGATACCATGTTACCCTAGGATTTTACTCTCAGCGCGTCTATTTAAAGTTCTT
Organism: Nicotiana paniculata; assembly: GCA_005239505.1. Taxonomy (NCBI): domain Eukaryota; kingdom Viridiplantae; phylum Streptophyta; class Magnoliopsida; order Solanales; family Solanaceae; genus Nicotiana; species Nicotiana paniculata. The sequence continues at coordinate 20,370 of MDKI01109212.1, forward strand.
GTGTTAAGTACTCTATTGAAAATCTAGAAAAGCATGTATTAAGTTTAATCACGCCCTCATACCGCCTGTGTATCTAATAACCTCGCTAAAATATGTTAAATGGCTGAAAAATATTTTTCTGTAAAACCTAACACTGGCTTCAATATATTGTCTTTATACCATGCCTATAGGATTTTATTCCCACCACATGTCTTTTAAAAATCAAGGTTAAAGACTTGCATTCCACCGATTTTGTAAAATGAATAATCAGTATATATGCGGACGCTTAGGAAAACCTTAGGTTTAATACTTATTAAAACCAAAAATCAACTATTTTATGCACTGCCTGTTTATTACAAAAGAAAATGGTCTTCAAAACCAATCAGTCTTTTCTGAAATTCATTTAGAACTTTGCTGCTTATCACTACCCTCATACTCAGAACTCCTATTTTACCTAGAAACTACTGGATTTTCAAAATCATTTACCCTTTTT
>ML334241.1:8151-140186 GCA_005239505.1 Nicotiana paniculata
ATCAGTTCGAGCATACAGAGGAGTCAATGGATGAGGAAAAAAGTGTTTATATTCTGAAAATTGTGATGCTAAGGAGAAAAAATGACATCCCTCACCTAAGGGCCAAGAAGTGCAAGATGCGATACCTATTGTTTGGTTCCTTCATTTTTACACCACCACCCCATGAACGTGACAGAACAATTGATGCAAAATTAGGGACGCAATTGATATCCTCAAAGTGGAAGGAAAAGTGGTGAAGTAGCAGAGTCGTGCCACGACTATAAATAAGGCGCTTGTTGGGAGGCAACCCAGCCTGTATATCTTTTCATTATTTTTTAGTGTCAGTTTTGTGTTGTTTTTATTTTGCAGAGTAGGGGAAGTCTGAGTACCCAAAAGTTGAAGCTGAGGGGCATGCTTGAGATTAAGTGTGGGGTCATCCCGACTCTAAAGATTGAGAATCATGTCCGGGCTATGCCCGAGAGGGTCTCAGGGAGTATTTCTCACCCTTGTTTTAATGTTTTTCTTCGCGATCATGCATCGAGGACTAAGCATAACATAAGTGTGGGGTGGGGAAACTACTTTCTAAGGTGTAACTGTATAAAATTATTATTTTTTAGAAAAATCTCGAATTTTTCCCAACGATGGAGCTGTTGGACAATTTTCTTGAGGGATAAAGTCCGATTTAAAAACATCAAAAAGATTTTTTGTTATTTTGAGTAGTTAGGTAGTATCCCTTGGTTTTGTTTTGGGCACCGGTTCTTTTCCAAGGGTGTAACTTGAACCGGGTACTTTAAATTATTTTTGTTTTTTTAGAGTAGTTAGGAAGAAACTGAATAACTGAGAAATACCTCTAGCATGTTTGATGCAGTCATATCAGGTTATGACATACATGCTGCTTTTCCTTATATTTGGTTTGACATGTGACGCCTGAGTAAAAATAAATAGCCTATTTTGTGACGCCTTAGCTCAGTTGTTTGACTTGTATGCTACATAGCGTAATATTTCTTAATTCTCTCAATTTTGTGTGCTTGCTTGACTTGAGAGTTGAATAAAACCGTTGTGATTGAGTCATGTGCAATGTGTGAGTGAGGTTATTTTCTATGCTATCCTGTGTAGCCTAGAACTTGCCCCGTGTGTTAATCGAAGAGAAATTGTAGGTTATTCTAGTCTAGGAGATGACGTAGGCATTTTCTTGCTTAATCATGGATGTGCTTGTCACATAAGAATTACATTTTCCATTGCTAGCCCCTTTGAGCCTTTAGAACTTTTCTTTGGTACCCACATTACAAGTCGTATCCCTATTTTGTTCTTAAATTGTGATTTTTGCACATTTTCCTCCTAAGGCACTTAGTCGCTAAAAGAAGTAAGGTGAGATATTGGGGATTAACTTTTGAGTGGAGCCATGGAAAGACGTGTTAGTGCACTAAAAAATTTTATTCAAGAGTCACTAGCAATTGAATCTTCATGTATGGAGTGTGTGTAGGAAAGAAAAAAAAATGATACACACCTCCAATTTGTGCTAGTAAAAATATAGAAGTGCTTAATTAAAAAAGGGCTATGTTGAATATGAATTGTTGCAAGGGAATTGGTTGAGAAGAATATGTGTTGATTTGTGAAGGTAGTGTATTAAAGTGCTTAGGAGGGTTAGTCACTATTCCTAAATATATCCTACTTGTCCCTTAGCCTACATTAAAACCTTAAAAGTCCTAATTGATCCTAGATATGGCTAACTTGAATTAGTAGATATCTACACTAAGGCAAGCTTATGGTACGACTACGGGATGCATATGAATTCTTTGTGAGAGTGAGGGAATTTTTTCAATTGTGTGATGTCCTTAAATTATGTTCAAAAGCATATTTGAATGTGTGGACTAGTTATATTCACTCTTTTGTTGTTGGTGAGGGCACATGATCTCATGAATGATTGGGAATGTTGTAAAATTTCTTGTTGAGTAGGTGCGTGAATTAACAGGGCTTAGTGATTGCAAGTTGACTCTTGAGGTTGGGTGGTCGAAATTAGGTTCTTGGTATAATTGATTAAATTGCTATACTTGGGCATGTTTAAAGAAGCGAAAGAATGTGAAATTTTGTATGTTCATACTTGATTGCCGGTATCGATCATAGTTAAGGGGTAATGTGTGTGATTGAAAAGTAAAATACTCCTTGTTAATGAAATGTGTACGTGTTGAAGGGTAGTAGATTTTCCAATTGCTCAAGGACGAGCAAGAGTCTAAGTGTGGGGTGTTGATGCGTGGCTAGAATTCATGGTTTAAAGCATTATGTGCCTTAAATTTTATGTGCGTTAATGATAAAAATACACGTCATATGTGCATAATGGAGTCTATTTCATGTGTAGGTGAATTGGAGATGGAAGCCGAGCTAAATGGATGCATAAACGTCAAAATAAGCTCAAGAGTCGAAAAGGAGTGACCCGAGCTATAGCCGGGCGTTTGGGGCTTAAAGCCAGGCCTGCCCAGGCTATAGCTAGGCGTTTGGGGCTTAAAGTCAGGCCTGCCTAGGCTATAGCTGGGCGTTTGGGACTTAAAGCCCGGCCTGCCCAGGCTATAGCTGGGCGTTTGGGGCTTAATGTCTAGGGTCCCTGGTCCGGTCCAATCCGAGTTTTGAAGGTTTTAAGTGTTTCCCGGTTTGAATAGAAGTCTCCTACACGTTTAGGGTTTTTCCCAAACTTATAAATTGACCAAAAACACAACTTTAGGAAGGGGATTTCACGAGGGGAGATTCACATGGAGGAACACACACCACGGTTGAAGGAGGCTCTACCTAGTTTTTCTTCTCTTCTCTTCCTTTAATTTCATAGTTTATTAGTTCTTGAGTTTTTGGGTGCTACATGAACGGTGTAGTTTGAAGCTTGAGTTGTTCTTATTATTTTATCATATTGGTTTATTTATTCAATCTTGCGCTTAATTATTTGATTGATTGATCACCAATTGAATACTATCTACGAATCTAGGATTGAACTCGGGAGAGGGAATTCTAGATTGCATTTAAGATTGGGTAGAGCAAGATCTTAACCCTTCAGGGGATCGAATTTGCGGTTAGGATAGGAATATACCTAATCGCGTTGCTTGGTTATTATACAGGAATTATTAATGCGTTCTTGTTAATCCTAATTTCATAGGAATATAGGCGTTAGGTTAGCTAGAATAGGCGAGTTGTACTTCGGGAGAAGGCTACGAGCAATATTAACCTCGTCAATCAATAAACCAGATAAATTAATTAGACGATTTAAGTGGAAAACTCAACAGGATTGTTTGCTAACCCATAGCTCTAGAATATCGACTCTTATTGAATTCGTGTCTAATTTCGCCAATTAGTTTCCTTAATTTCATAGTTTAATATTCCAGATTAATTTTAGTTAAATATTCATACTTTAGTATCCGCTTGAATAGATTAATTGTTTGGGTTTAATTTAGTTGATAGTTAATCACAAGTCCCTGTGGGTACGATATTTGGACTTACAATCCTATATTACTTGTCGACCACGTATACTTGCGTGTGCGTTTGGGACCAACACCTACCAGTAAGAAGTTTTTCGGCATAGGGTTTCAAGCTACTCTTGATGATGAAAAATGGGCTGACCAATGTAAGAAAGATGGTTGGGTATTGCCTCAGCCAATCCCGCACATCACCAAATTATTCGTCAAACCAAAATACGTAGAGGAAGAGGAGGAGGCCTTCACGGCCGAAGAAATTGAAGAAATCTGTGGAGCAATGAGACAGATGTTGTATGAGGCTCACATGGTCCAACCATGAGAAGGATGAAGCACTGCTGAAGTGCAATATTTGGGGCCTGACGCCAAGCTCCAAAATTTGAAGGCTACTCCATTCCCAGTCAGGCGGGAGTTCCGGTAGTTCAGCCTTGCCATCCTTATGCACTTTGAGTTATTTCAGGGTGTAACTCGAATGTTTTTAGTTTATTGCCTTTTTAAATTCTGATGTAAACCCTTCTATGTTCAAAATTCAATGAAATGAAATTAATATTTCATAGTCTACGAATCTCTCTCTTTATTCGTCCTAATTTTTGCTATTTTTTCTTATCTCTCTTTTCGGTTCTAATAATGCCGATTTAAATAACATGACATGCTTGCGGACTTCACGCCTAGATATTGACATGCTGTCTAACCAAAAAATAATGAATCAAGAACCGGAATATGATGAAGATGAGGCTTTTAGGGAAATAAATCGAGAATTGGAACAATTCGAGAATAAGCCTAATTCAAACTTAAACGAAACCAAACCGGTTAATTTGGGTAATTCAGAAGAAGTCCGAGAAACCATGATCAATATCTATACTAATGAAAGGACTAGGGACCCTTTGATCCAATTTCTATTCGAATTCAAAGACGTGTTCTCCTGGTCTTATGATGATATGCCCGGACTGAGTGTTGATTTGGTGGTGCAAAAATCCAACCTACCCCGATTATCCACCCGTCCAACAAAAATAAAGAAAATTTAAAACAGACTTGAGTGACAAGATTAAATATGAAGTCACTAAACAGTTAAGAGCTGGAGTAATCGGAGTGGTCCAATGCACCACGTGGTTGGCTAATATTGTCCCGGTACCGAAGAAAGACGGGAAAGTCCGAGTGTGTGTCAACTATCGGGATTTGAAAAGTAAGCCCCAAGGATAACTTTCCATTTCCAAACATTCACATCCTGGTTGATAATTGCGTCAAACATGAGATACAGTCTTTCGTAGATTGTTACGCTAGGTATCACTAGGTTTTGATGGATGAAGAAGAAGCAGAAAAACGACCTTCACCACACCTTGGGGTACTTACTGTTACCGGGTCATGCCATTCGGCCTGAAGAATGCCGGGGCAACCTATATGAGGGCTATGACCGCCACTTTTCATGACATGATGCACCAGGAGATTGAGGTATACGTGGATGATGTGATTATTAAATCTAGGACGCAAGACGACCATGTGCAGCATCTGAGAAAATTCTTCGAATGTCTGCGTAAGTATGACCTAAAATTAAATCCAACCAAGTGTGCTTTCAGAGTTTCGTCTGGGAAATTGTTGGGTTTTATGATAAGTCGACGAGTATAGAATTGGATCCGACAAAAATAAAGTCTATTCGGGATTTTGCCCCCTCCGAGAACCAAGAAAGAGGTCATGAGTGTGCTGGGTAGGATGAATTACATCAGCATGTTCATTGCTCATTTAACCTCCACGCGTGAGACTATATTCAAGCTGTTGAAGAAAGTTGCAGCAATTAAATGGATGGATGAGTGCCAATAATCTTTCGAAAAAATCAAAGAGTATATGTCGAATCCTCCAGTGTTGGTCCCACCCGAACCTGGAAGACCTCTGTTCTTGTATTTGACGGTGTTGGAAAATTCTTTTGGGTGCGTTCTCGGGCAGCATGATGTGACCGGGAAGAAGGAACAAGCTATATACTACCTGAGCAAGAAATTCACAAGCTATGAAGCCAAGTACACCTTGTTGGAAAGAACTTGTTGCGCCTTAACTTGGGTTGCTCAGAAGCTCCGGCATTACTTGTTGGCTTATACCACCTACCTCATCACTAGGCTGGATCCTTTGAAGTTTATATTCCAAAAGCCAATGCCCACCGGGAGATTAGCAAAATGGAAAATCCTGCTCACCGAGTTCGACATAGTCTATGTCACCCGCACGACAATGAAAGCTCAAGCCTTGGCGGATCAACTAGCTGAAAATCCTGTCGATGACGAATATCAACCTTTGAATACTTACTTCCCGGACAAGGAAGTAAACTCGGTCGAAGTAATCCCAGAAAACACCAACACTTGGAAAATGTTCTTTGACGGAGCTGTAAATGCAAAAGGTGTTGGGATTGGGGCATCTTTGATTTCGCCCACTGGATAACACTATCCAGCCACCACCCATCTTCGTTTCTTCTGTACAAACAACTCTTCTGAATAAGAAGCCTGCATAATGGGCATGAACATGGCAATTGACATTGATGTAGAGGAGTTATTGATCATGAGAGATTCCGACTTGATCATCAAGCAAGCTCAGCGGGAGTGGGAAACTCGAGATATTAAGATTCTTCCATATAGACAACATGTGGAGGATCTTTCCAATCGATTCAAAGCCGTCGAATTCAGGTCTATTCCTCGATGCCACAATGAGTTAGCTGATGCACTAGCTACCTTAGCTGCAATACTGCCATATTCGGGCAATGTCCATATTGACCCACTGGAGATTCAAATCTGGGAAAGACATGGTTACTGTAACACGGTCGAAGTAGATCCTGATGTCCAACCATGGTATCATGATATCAAAAGGTTCCTAGAAACAAAATAATACCCGGAGCGAGCTACCTGAGACCAAAGGAGAACCATTAGAAGGCTCGCCAGCAGTTTCTTCCTAAGTGGGGAATTGTTGTATAAAAGGACTCCCGATTTGAACCTATTAAGGTTTGTGGATGCCAAAGAAGCCAAAAAGATTATGAATGAGGTACACTCAGGAGTATACGGTCCCCATATGAACGGATATGTCCTCGCCAAGAAAATCTTGCATGCATGATATTACTGGATGACTATGGAGAAAGATTGTTTCAGCTTTGTCCGGAAGTGCCATCAGTGCCAAATACATAGTGACTTGATCCATGCGCCGCCTTCAGAGTTACATCCCATGTCAGCACCATGGCCATTCGTTGCCTGGGGAATGGATGTCATTGGGCCGATCGAGCAGAGAGATTTGAATGGGTACAAATTTATCTTAGTTTCTATTTAACAAAATGGGTCGAGCAAGTCACGTTCAAAGTCGTCACTAAGAAAGCAGTGGTGGATTTTGTGCATTCCAACATTATCTGTCACTTTGGCATTCCGAAGACCATCATCACTGATAATGCTGCAAATCTCAATAGCCATTTGATGAGGGAGGTATGTGAACAATTTCAAATCACACACCGTAACTCCACCCCTTATCGGCCCAAATCCAATGGCACCGTTGAAGCAGCAATTAAAAACATCAACAAAATACTTAGAAAAATGATTCAAAGTTCTAGACAATGGCACGAGAAATTGCCTTTTGCATTATTGGGATATCGCACGACCGTGCGCATATCTGTTGGAGCTACACCTTATCTATTGGTTTACGGCACTGAGGCCCTAATACCTGCAGAAGATGAAATTCCCTCCCTTCGGATCATTGTCGAAGATGAAATTGAGGATGATGAATGAGTCAAAACCTGAGTAGAAGAGTTAACTTATATTGATGAGAAAATAATGGTCGCAGTTTGTCACGGGCAGTTGTACCAACAAAGAATGGCCCGCGCTTATAACAAGAAAGTGCGACCTAGGAATTTCAAACTGGGGCAACTCGTCCTGAGACGTATCCTCCCACAACATGAAGAGGCGAAAGGAAAATTCGCCCAAAATTGGAAAGGTCCATAGATTATTAGGAAAATACTACCAAAAGGAGCATTTCACTTGGGGGACATAGAAGGAAACGACCCCGAAACGGCTGTCAATGCAGTTGCAATCAAAAGGTACTATGTTTGACCTTTTCGTGATGTTGGTTCTCCCGATCGAAATGACGAAGGATTTCATTCACACTACCCCAAACACTACCAACTTTTGTAAACCCTTTTGAGCCGGTTACTTTTCTTTGATTAACCTCTTTGGGAACCTGAAAGTGTTATTATTTATAAAGCAAATAAAAAAAATATTGAAATGGAAAAAAAAAGAAAAATGAAAAAACCAAAACAAAAACCAAAACAAAAATGTTTCCCTGAACTACGTTCGACATGATTCCGAAAGGATACGTAGGCAGCCTCTCTCTAGGGTTCAATCACACTAAAATAAAATTCCACATTTTCCCAAAAGTATAAACTGGGGAAAATGTTATGATATGTTCGGCGATGTTTTCTCCTGAAAGGTTCCAAAGTTGTAATTCAATACAAATTCTTTTCACCAAAATCCTGTTCAAGTCCTTTCGATCAATCGGAAAAGATGTCCGAAATTAGAGGATACAGTTATTTGGATCTGATACAAGCAAATGAGAGAAACTAAAATGTAAAAACCCACACGAGCACCGTGAGGCGATAGTAAGAAGAGAAAAAAAAACGAGACAGTCATATCGGTGAAAACCCACACGGGCACCGTGAGGCGATGGTAAGCAGAGAAATTGAAAATGAGAGAGTTTTGTTAGTGAAAACTCGCAAAGAGCACTTTAAGGAGATTGTGAGAAGAGAAATGAGAGAGGTTAGTTGGCAAAAACCCGCAAAGGGCGCCGCTGATCAAAAAGGCTAATGAGTCACTGGCATGGTCACAGTTCGGGGCAAGGTTTATCAATCTCGAGGTGATAGTTGTGATGAATTTCTAAGAGTCGGACAGTTTACACAGATCAGGCATCCAGTCCGAAAAGCATGTCATGTTCATTGAAGTTCGCATGCACACCGATAAGTCCTTCCTTCCTTTTCCCGAAAGGGATACCTTTTGTTTAAATTCATTGTCCATTCTATTATTTATTTTCTTTTGAATCCCTTTCTGTCTAACTCTGTCCCTAAATTAAGGCAAAGAAAGGATGGCAAGACCGATTTACAAGGTTCTCATTTGATACGGGCTAGTATGCAAAAAGGAACCCAGCCTCGTCAGGGGCATCAAGTCGATCTCGACTGGCCATAGTGGCCGATGCTTCAAAATCAGAACCCTTGAAAGGAGAATATCAAATTGAAGTGCCTATGAAGGCAAATGAAGTTGAAAGGTTGAGTCCCATGTGGCTAACTATCTCGGCAGAGCGTGAAAGACGAAGTACTCAAAATGCTCTAAAATTGAAATTGGAGGTAAAAGTCAGAATTGAAAGGCCAATAAAGACGAAACGAAGTCAGAAATGTTAAGTCTTACGCGACTAACCGCTGCAGCAGAATCGGAGGAGACAAAATTCTCCCCGATACTCCGAAAATCCGAAAGAAAAAAACAAGTGAAAGGCCTACAAAGGCAAAATAAAGTCAATTGTTTGGTCCCATATGACCAATCGCCGTGGTAAGATCTAGAAGGTCAGGTTCCTCGGGTTTATAAATGAAACCTAATCCCAGCAAGCAAGCAAGCAATTGAGATCTTCGTCAAAGGGGCCGAGATCAAGCCGTTGAAATAATCAAGACCGCGAAACCAACCACCGTTTGAAACTAACAAATTGTTCTTTGTTTGAAAATAGGAAACCGGTATAACTCGAAAGCAACCGTGCAAAAAGCAGGGCAACCAAAAGAAATTGCACAAGGTCTAGAAGGAGCTCTGTATCATTGACTCCAAAAAGGGAAGTTTTTCCCCAAAAATCCTTCCCCTTACTCACTCATCCTTTGAAAATAAAATGAAAATAAAAAAAAGAGAAGAGAAGAAAACAGAAAAAAGAAAAAGAAGAAATGATGTTGAAAATGATTCAAAACTAAAGTAGCATAGGGTCCCTAATTCCTAGCTAAACCTTTTCCAACCAAAGAATATTCAATTCCTTAGTTTATGCCAGCATAGGATCCCACTCCCTAGCAGACACCAGCATAATCTGGTGATCTTTTTCTGACAACAGCATAACCTGTTGATCTTTTGACACTGGCATAACCCAGTGATTTCTTTTCCTAACAACAGCATAACCTGTTGACCTTTTCAGACACCAGCATAACCTGGTGATCTTTTCCTGACAACAACATAACCTGTTGATCTCTTCCTGACACTGGCATAACCCAATGATCTCTTTTCCTGGCAACAACATAACCTGTTGACCTTTCCAGACACCAGCATAACCTGGTGATCTTTTCCTAACAAAAACATAACTTGTTGATCACTTCCTGATACTGGCATAACCCAGTGATCTCTTTTCCCCGGCAACAACATAACTGTTGACCTTTCCAAACACCACCATAACCTAGTGATCTTTTCCTGACAACAACATAACCTATTGATCATTTCCTGACACTGGTATAACCCAATGATCTCTTTTCCAGGCAACAACATAACTTGTTGACCTTTCCAAGACACCAGCATAACCTAGTGATCTTTTCCTGATAACAACATAACCTGTTGATCATTTGACATTGGCATAACCCAGTGATCTCTTTTTCCTGACAACAACATAACCTGTTGATCATTTCCTGACACTGGCACAACCTCGTGATATCTTTTTCCTGACAACAACATAAACTGTTGATCTTTTTCTCAGACTGGCATAATCCAATGATCTTTTTTTCTAGCAACAGCATAACCTGTTGACCTTTCCAGACGACATCATAACCTGGTGATCTTTTCCTGACAACAGCATAACCTGTTGATCTTCTCAAGGTATCGGCAAAACCCGGTAATCTCTCTCCTGGCAACAACATAACCTGTTGACCTTTTCCCAGATACCAGCATAACTTGGTGATATCTTTCTTGACAACAGCATAACTTGTTGATCCTTTCCCAAACGCCGGCATAACCTGGTTATCATTTCTTGACAACAGCATAACCTGTCGATATTTTCCAACATAGGGTCTCCAATCCCTAGTTGATTTTACGTTTAGGCATATGGTATCCACCCCCTAGTCTACATTCACTCCGGGTACATCGTTCCCAACTTTTCATTGCTTTCAATAATAAAGTTGCATAGATTTCGTTACAATAACTTAAGAAATTTTCCTAGTGAAAACTGGGGCAGAAAATTTCGTTCGTTTGTTTTGATTTTGTGAAGATTACACTTTAGGACAATGGATTCGAGACGACCGAAAGAAGACGTATCAATTCAGAATATAAGGAAATAAGAAAAGGAAAAGAGTTGAACCCCAAAGTACATAAGCGGAAAAGATGTGGACTGCTCAAGGCAAGAATGAAGTCACAAGCTATGCATGTCCCTTCTTGATCCGAAAAATCTTAAGAAGATTGAACCAACACATACAACTATAAAGCAGTAAGATTCAGATCATAGGCTGCATGAAGAAACAACAAAGACTCAAGATCAAGCTTCAAAATACTCATAGATGGGAATCTTGTAACTCGTAGTTGATATGTTTAGTTTAGTCTTTTTCACTTCAATTTTGGTGTAATAAGGAGCTCAACGAGCAGTAACAGCAACAATAGCAGTGAAACCACAATTACCCCATAGTCCCAGCTACCAAAACTTCCAGAACTACAGTGACCTGATTTCTTTACGGCCAAGGATATGTAGGCAACCTGTGAAGCATGGTTCGGTCAAATTTTTCAAAAACGCTTCACATGGAGTATGCGAACAGGTACAAGTTGTTCATGACTGCTCACTTTGTCTTTTCCCGAAAACTCTTCATGTTTCCGAGCAAAGAGGGGCAGCTGTGAGCATGTGATTTTTTACCTACCATATATTCCTACAAAATTCAATAAATTAATTAGTTTTATCATTTTTTATTGAATTTTGGTGCTATTTGTGAATTAATTTTGCATTGCATAACTATAATTTGCCTTTTTTATCTTTATGAATAATTTAAGGTTTCATAACCTCAATCATTAGGAGAATTATAATTTATTCTTCAAAATTGCAAATGCTAATTCATAATTGCACTTTTTAATCCACCATTAATTAATTTTTCCTTTTAATTAGACAAAAATTAAAATTAGTGTTAATTAAGATATTATGTGTAATTAGTTGAAATAAATAATAGCAAATGTGTTTATCTGACATAAGGTAAATTTAATTGTTAATTTCTTAATTTAATCATTTCTTTAACAAAATTGTGAAATTTATTCTTTAAATGATATGAGTGTTAAATTAAATGGTGTTAATTTTAATCAACTCAACAATTAGTTTATTATTAGACAAAAACAAAGTCAAAATTAGTTATTACTTTTTTTAGTTTAATTGGAATTAGTGGTAATTAACTAATTAATGTTAATTAAGCATAAAAGTATTAAAATCGAACCAGGGCTAACTCGCCCAGGCCCAAAAAACCTATCTCTATACACCTATAATACCCCAGCCCAATTGACTCAAACCCGACTATCCCCAGACCAACCAAAACGACCCCATCTAGTCTCCCATTCACCTTAGCTGTTGGATCATTTTGATCCAACGGCCCGGAACTAATCACCTAATAAGTATATATATGTTCAAACGAACCCCCTACCCTCACTTGCCAAAGTCTAACCCCCCAAACCATGAAGCCCGTTTCACTTTCCTCTCCTCTCTCTCAAACAAAAGAAAACCTAGCCGCCCTAGGATTTCCACCGTCCTCCGCCACCCGGAAATCGCCTAGCGGCGGCGGACCAACTCCAAACTCATCCCAGACTATCTCCTCACCACCCTCAACCTATATCTACCCTTAATTTTCCCAAAAAACCTCCCTAAATCAAATAATTTCAGATCTTAGAACCTGAAACCCTAAAAATCGACCCAGTTTGATTTTGAACAAATTAACGGCTCAAACCTACATGGGTCAATTGCTATTAACAAGAGCGATTGATTTATGTGGGTTTGACTTGTTTCCAAACCCCTCTGGAGTCTGAAAGGTCCGACAACTTCAAACTTTCCGGCCAAATCCCTCTAACTGGTACCCCCCCTTTTTCTTCTATGTCTTTTCCTTATTTTTCAGAATGAAATTTTATAGTTTGCATGCTCAAATGTGTCACTGTTTCTTCTTCTAATTCTTCCTGTCTCGCTTTGATAAAGCAACTGTTAAATTTGTTTCCATACATGTTATTGATTGTGTTTGGCATTTCTCAAACGATAACCATTTTAGGTTTAATTGTCCTTGACGATCACTAACTAGGGTTCATCAAGTGTTCATCAATCTTCAATTAATTAGGATTTTAGGATTTCGCTTGAATTATTTGATTCCCTTCCTTAGTCTATTTCTGATATTTAGATTTCATGACTGATTTTTAATTTGTGTTCAAACCTGAGTTGTTAATGTATATTTAGTCTATATGTTGTCAACTTGTTTCTGATTCTAGCATAGGTCAGTCCAGTGTTGGTCATTCACTTGGATTAATCGATTAAGTAGTGAATTAATTAGGGACTGATTTGGTTAAGTAATAAAGAACTAATCCCTCTTAGGCTTAGGTTGGGAATTAAAATAAACCCTAGTGTAAGAAAATCGACTAAGTCTAATAATCTAATTAGTTTTCATTAATCTAAGTCCCAAAACTAATTAACATTCAATTAGCTATTCTAGAATTATCTAACCTCACTAAGGGGACTAAAACCTCCTACTACTAGGCTAAAAAGTTCACCTTAATTAACCTAACCTAAATCCTGAAAGTGATTCTCTTAAGATCAAAGTGGGTTTAAAAACCAGCTTTATTAAGGTTAATTATTGAGTTAACACTCAATTAGGATAAACTAGTTAAAGTCGATAGATAAGCTAATAACCTGATTACTAAAGGAGTAGTTCTAAGGACATTAAGGGGTAATATAGGACTTTCAACTGAAGAATCTTGGGTGTAACAACCCAAGAAACTTCTAGAATAAGGAAAATATTAGAAAATCAATTTTTTCTAGGGGGTAAAACAGTAACTTTAAAAGGGGATAAGGGCTGGAATCAATAGGAATGTTCTAGAATGGTACAACTGTCCAATAGGATAAAGTTTGACAGCTGTACCTGTACTATTTTCAGCCCAATTAAATAAGGAATATGCTAATAAGATGCTACCCTAAAAATCCCTATAAATACCCTAACCTATTCTCTGAAAATACAGACTTTGGACACACTTTACACACTCTAGGATATTTTTTACATCTGAAAATAGACTCTTGGAAGTTGAAAGACTCTACACAAATATGAATACAGAAATTGCACACACACACATAGTAGAAATCCTACACTGAAAAATACTCGAATAGCTACAAAAAAAACTTTAAAAAAATCTGGTTTACTTCAGCTTTGGTATTCTAAAATATGGATCATAGTTGATGTTTTATGGTTTATTAAAAAATTCTGGGTTGAAATCTGGGTTTTATTGCTGGTCGTCACTCCATTTTCTGGTATTCGAGCTTCTTTTTCCTGGGTTTGCTACTATTGATTGCTGCTGTTATTAAGATCACAAGAGCTTATTTTTTTACCTTTATTTGGTCCCTGTTTGCTGTTATTTTTTATTTTAAGGTATGTAACTTCTACCTTGTATGAAGTAGAACTTCTGAATGAAAATATGATTAAAATATCAATGTTTTCTATGTGCTTTTACTATAATTTCAGTTTCATTGTGTTAATATGATTACACATGCTAAATTACATATTTGATTTTTTTTAGATCTGAGTGTTGAATCTGCATGTTAGCTATATTTTGTTATGATCTTAATGGTTCGATTTCGTATAAAGCATGAGGTTAACTGAAAAATAAGAATCTGACTGCTAACTAAGTCAGATTCACTTTAGACTTTCAGATTTGGTGTTAGTTATGAAATTGGTATCATTTTATATATATGGGTTCAATTCTTCTTATTACCATGCTGGTTTGCTAAAGTTATTAGGGTATTGTGTTTAGTATAGCATCGTTAGATTTGCATATGACCCCCTAATGGTCAGATTTACTCTATAAATATGCATAAAGTGTTGGTTTTCTTTTTTTGGTTGTTTAGAAAAACACAAGCAGAAGCCAGATGTTCTAGTCAAAGTAAAAGGATCCAAGTCAAAGCAACAATAGTTTAGAGACATGTTTTTTTCTTTTCTTATTTTTCTTCATCTCGTTTTCCTTTTGAAAACCTGTATTTTTTTAGTATGACAGAATGTATTTATTTATGAAATTATTGTAAACCAAAACTTGACTATAATATATTACGTATTTTACTAAAATTGTATATTTGGAAACGGGCCAGACTGCTAGACGGCCATTATGGCTCGAATCTGTCTGAACCTTAGGCTATTGGGCCTAAGGGATGCAAAGCGCAAAGCCGCTATACCTCAGGCTTAAAGTGGTTACAACATAATTTATGTTAGAATCTGATTATATATTCAGTTAACATTCGAAAAGCATCAGTTTCTCCACGTTATTTTGATATTAGACTGAAGTCCCTGCTATGCTACTAGAATTGCTGTTTTAAATCTATTATCTTTTTTTTTCTAGTTATAGCGTTTCCTTAAGCAACGCATGGGTTTCAAACCTAATTGAACATAATCTATCATGGATGAGGTTTAAAAACTGCTTTCTAAACAAAAAAAAAACAGTAACAATCCAGTTTGCTACTCAAATATCTCCTCCTGATTTCAGAAATCCTTCCCAAAACTGATCAAGCAATTTCAACTCAAGAAAAATCCTTTTTATCTTAAAGTAGTTTTAAGACTGCAATTTACGAAACAAGGAAGAGGCCTTTTGAGACTCATGAACTGATTCATTCGTATGCATGAAAAATCCTCGTCTAATTAAATAGGTCAAATGGTAGTGAAACCTTACTTTTTTTTTAATATGATATTATATCTGTAATTCAAGTTTACCTTGTTTATTGCTATATAAATCGAAATGTGTTCGCATGTCTATCTCCAAAATATTTTTATTTGCTTTATTCTAATTCGAACCCATGTATCTCAAATATTCAAAGAATAGGATTGGCCTAAGTGTTGATTGATAAATTGGCTAAACATGGCCATAGCCCAAACACTTGTCTTTTAGGATAGCAAACTTAATCTTAGATGATTTTCGTACATATCCTATAGGCTAGAATACTTCTTTTAGACCAAAATCACAAAACTTAGAAAATAATCAACTACTGCTTCAAATAAGCACTTTAACCATCATGACCATAGCCATGATTATGTAATCTATACTCAGGTGTGGCAACTCATGCCCCCGACCACAACTTCGAACAATAATAAAAATCACATGTTGTAAATCGTGGGTGCATTTCATGTGGCGCGTTTACAATGTGTCCAAAAACGACAAGTGCGTGTCATCGTGACTTGTTTTAAGATAAATGCATAAATATTAAAGGAGGCTAAAAAGTGAAAAAGGCTAAAAAGCACAATAGGTTTAAAATATGTAAATAATTAGATAGATAGGCCAAATGTTAATAGTTAAGCGACCGTGCTAGAACCACGGAATTCGAGAATGCCTAACACCTTCTCCCGGGTTAACAGAATTCCTTACCTGGATTTCTGGTTCGCAGACATTTTTAAAACAGAGTCAAAAATTTCCTCGATTTGGGATACTAAAATAAATAGTGTCCTGGAATACCATAAAAAGAATTCGGGTGGCGACTCTGAATTTAAATAAATAAATCCCAAATTCGAATAATGTCACTTAAATTGGAAAAACTCCCGTTATCCCAACCTTACCCTGCGGGAAAAAGGAGGTGTGACAGCTCTGGCGACTCTACTGGGGATTGAACCTAGAATCTCTAGTTTCGCAGGGTTCAAGAATTCGAGCTTAGAATAGCTGTTATATTTGGCTTTCATTATTACTTGATTTTTACATGTTTAAACCTAATGTGCTAAATGTCGCTTTTTTACCGCTTTGATATTATCTGAACTGTATATAAATTTTGTCGAAACCCCCTTCTCTCTGAGTCTTCTAAATCATCTGGGAAGTATGCACTTCGTGTGACTTCTTTTTGTTAGAGTCATATCCAAATTTTAGAACGAGGTTCGGACAAGTTGCAAAGACGGTGAAGCTTATGTATTCCCGGTACGCTGCCCCCCTCCCGGCTCGAGTTTTTCGCTCGGGTAAATCTGGTCTAGAACAAAACCTCAGGATTTAAACTTAGAATAACATAGCCTCATGTCGGATCCCTAGTAGGAACAATTATCTGCATCATGTGCATTTAACTTAGGGGAATCAACACAGGGGTTGGGTCCGTCTAGGATAGGTGAACCCAAAATAAAGACCATCCTGATGCATCCTACCTGGCTATGTGTACATTATTTTGTTTTGGCTTGTTTGTGGACCGACTAAATAAAAGAAATGTCAGAAAAACCAAGAGCGAAATAGAATAGAAAATTTTTCTGATTTTTGAAAAACACCGATATTCGAAATTATCTCGAAACTCTGCCAAGATTTTAGAAAAGAAAATGGTATTTCAAAAAAAAGGAAATGAGTTAGTGCATGTTTTTCAAATCGTGTCAAAATTTCCAGAACTACGCATTGTTTGATTCCCACCGGTGTGAGATACGTAGGCAACCCTCATCGGGTCCAACCTTATTTTTCAAAAAAAAAATAACAAAAACAAAATATGGTAAAAAATAAAGGTGATGTCGTTCTTGTCTAAGTAGCCAAAATGTCCCAATGGGGTGCCAGAAGGCTAGTTTTGCAAGAATAGCCACCTATTGTCTTTTTCAAAATTTTGACCCAATTAGCAAATAGAGCCCTAAAATCTTCCTTCCCGAAGTGCTGAAGGTTCGTATTTGCAAAGATGGTCGATATTCAATTAGTTATAGACTTTTTGCAAAAGTAGCACCTTTTTCTCTTTGGTCAAAAATAAATCATGGTTTTGCTTTTTCTTAACCAATCACCTAATAAATGTGCAGGATGAGCACCGTTGAAAATATCCCCTTTAAAGATGTAGAGGAAATTCTCATAGGACTCCATATGTGGTGGAGAACCTGGGGGAGGTCAGTAGAGGTGCCGTGGAAAAAGCTTTAGGCGGGCTCACCGACCTTTTGAAGATTAAGCCTAGGTTGGACATAATTGAGGCTGTAATACTATTTTGGGATCCAGCGCAGAATGTGTTTCATTTCTCGGATTTTGAATTGACACCCACACTGGAAGAGATAGCGGGGTATGCTGGCCTTAGTGAGAATCTCAAAAGTTGTTATCCGGTAGCACCCAGAGCTGTGACTCCTCACAAATTCCTGGACCTTTTGAGAATCAGTTGGGAAATCCAAGATTCGAACTTATCTGAGGGATTCTGCACATTTTACTTCCTTTACTGTCATTACGGGGATCCTCGGGGTTTTGAAGCTGTGAATACCGATTTAACCCACCACGGGAATCAAACTAAATGGGAGACTCTCCGGGGATTGGCCTTTGTGGTGGCATTATTGGGTATCCTAATCTGCCCAAGGAGAGATGGATGTATAGATATTGGACTCATAGGAGTAGCCGACTTCATGATAAAAAAAAGTCTAATGGCACTTTTGTAACAATGATCGTAGCAGATATCTACCTTGACTTAATTGTTTTCCAATCCGGAGGAAAGGTGGGCTGCAATCTACTCTTACAAATCTGGATGATCGAACATATCTGCCATCGCCCCGGGTATATGAATTACGGTCTAACTGGCCTAAACTGCATTGAAGAACATAGGACTCGGGTAGAGGGTCATGAAATTCCAGAAGGCACAGAAGCATGGCTTGCACACTTGAGTTCTTTGACTGCCGACCAAATTGAATGGACATTCGGTTGGCTCCCTATCAATGAAGTCATCTATATGTCAGCCGAAGTATGCTATCTTCTGTTGATGGGTCTCCGAAGTATTCAGACGTATTCTCCATATCGGGTCTTACGACAACTAGGAAGGCATCAAAATGTTCCACACGATGAAGACCTACGTTGGCAAGTCATTGAATAGTTCCCAAGAGTTGCATTTCCGGAAGATAGGGTCCACAAAATTTGGCATCAGTGTAGATTTTTGGAGCCACAGACTCGAGTGAGGGATTTATCCAAAGATGAGGTGGAGCTTGGCTACACCACTTGGTATGGTAGAAGGGGTAGAGAGCATCAAGAGCCGGAACATCCTGCCAAGAGGCCCCGTGTAGAACAATTTACCAAGAAGCGCAAGAGCCTTGGGGTCGGTTAGGAAAAAAGAACAACTACAGGGCCACAATAAGCAAATTGGAAGCCTAGATCAGATATATCAAATTCGAAAACAGTTTGCAAACCACCACAACTGAAGGGGAGAAAAACAGGTTGATCAAAGAAAATGAGTCTCTCCGAGTCCAGATCCAAAAAATGAAATAGCTACTGAGAACCCAGAAAGAAGCAGAACTGATGAAAGACTTATCAATAGTCATAGGCAAAACGTATGCGACGACTATGAGGATGATTTGGCAAGAAAGGTGGAGGAAAGGGCAAAGTTTGTTCAAAAGCTGAAAATAAAATATGACCAAGAAGTCACAGGCCTAAAAGAAAAGATTTCCACCCTCGAAAATGAAATGGCTAAACAAACAAAGAAGTTCAAAGAAGAAAGGGAACACTGTTACGCGATGATGGATCAGTTGGAGGAAGATTTGCAACAGTTGCAAGAACAGGACCATAAGGACACCCAGATTTTAGAGGCTAGATCCCAACTGATCGGGCGCTTACTCCAGGAAAAGGGTATCATCAGACAAAGGGTCAGATAAATCGCTGATTATGTTGTTACGAAGTGCCAAGAATGTGAGGATATGACCTGATCTACCTTCTTCGCTGCGGTGATGATCTTTGTCCGCCAGATAGTCGATGACTTGAATCGCCTCCAGCAAGACGTGGCACGCAGGCCCAAGGCGAGACCGACTGATGTCCCACGGGCCCTTAGAGCAATAGAGGCACTTATGTATTCATGATGCCCCTTTTGAGTCTGTATTTCATTTTCCTGTTGCAGTCTTTTTAAGTCTACTTTAAGTCTTTTGTAGTTTTTAAAATTTCCATGAACGTATGTTAGAGTCTTTTGTAATGAATGAAATTTAAAATTTTACTTAATGAAACGAAATTTAAAAACACAGAATGTTTATTTCCTTTGTATTTATTCCTGAACTACGTAATGATCTGATTCACGCGACGTCGTGATACGTAGGCAATTCACGTAGGATTCGATCATAGCCCTAAAAAGGAAAAGGTAATCTAGAAGAAGAAAGAAAGAAATTTTGAAAAAAAGATAGAGTAATGAAGAAAAAGAAATTTCAAAAAGCCCGGATTAAACACTCAACCGATATAAGACATGTAGAAAGCGTTTAACTACCCAGGTGAATTGCATATCCCCAACGTGTGATTCCTTATATGTTGAATGCCTCAATCTAACGGTTTCGTGGTTTTATTTCTCCTCAAGGTGTCATTTTTAGGTGGTTGGTTTTGCGGTAACCTAGCTTCACACCCATACTTAATAAGATCTAAAGGGAGTGTCGAAAAGTCAACTGCCAATCATCAACTCCTCTGAGGATGACCCGAGCTCGGTTATCCCGACATCTGAGTCAGCCACGGCTGAAGAAAGTAGAATAATGCGTCACCGCATGTTGGAAATGTGGGACACCTTGTCTAATGTTAGGGAACCGCCCAGCACCATCCATGGTTTTTCCGAGTTGGTTTCCAGAACAGGAGGAACCTCCAACATACCTATCAGTTACCCAGCTAACCCATTCGGGTACCTGACTATGTCAGCTTATTTCACCGGAATGCCTTCTGAGGTCCGCCCCCAGGAACTATTTTCCGGTGTATCCTCCAACATTTTTACCGCACCACCAATCTCTGCCACGGTTCCGCCAACAGTAGCTGGACCAAACTTTGAGCCATCGGCCTTTACCTTTCAAACACCGTTGTTCCATCTGGATGAAACTCTTGTTACTCCAAACTCATACCCTCAGCAACCTCAGCATGAAGCCGCCGTGGGACAAGACAAAAGGAACCTCGGGCAGGAAGAGATGGCTCGAAAAATGAAAAGCATTGAGCAGAGTCTCAAAAACATAAATGGATTAAGTGGTCAGAAAAGTGTTTCTTATGCCGACTTGTGCATGTTCCCACATGTTCACCTGCCTCTCGGGGTTTAAAACCCCCAAGTTTGAGAAATATGACAGACACGGGGATCCCATTGCTCATCTAAAGAGATATTGCAACCAGCTGAGGGGAGCAAGCAGAAAGGGATAGCTTTTAATGGTGTACTTCGAGAAGAGCTTGGCCGGGATTTCGTCTGAGTGGTACATGGACCAAGATATATCCCACTGGCATACATGGGATGACCTGGCCCGAGACTTTGTCAGACAATTTCAATAAAACATGGACATAGCACCAAACATGAATTCCTTGTCCAACCTCAAGAAAAGTCATCAGAAAGCTTCAGGAAATATGCTATTAAGTGGCTTGAGCAAGCTGCCAGAGTAAAACCTCCAATGGACGAGACAAAAATGGTCAACATTTTCTTACAAGCTCAGGAGGACGACTACTTCCAGAATATCATGTCCACCATGGGCAAGCCATTTGCGGAAGGGATAAAAATCAGAGAGATGGTTGAAAACGGTCTGAAAATCGGTCGCATTCTAAGACAATCCCCCATAAGGGAAACTTCTCAGGAAATACAGAGTGGGTCAGGAGTGCAGCTAATGGGAAGAAGAAAGAGGAATCATCAATGATTTCCTCCAGTATAAGAAACTCCCGGCAGTCCCGAGGCTATTTTTCCAATACCCCACGTCATTTCTACCCCCACCAAGATGCGGCGTATGCCGTAATGCCTCAACCTTATCCAATAATGAATGCCCAACAACACTATAATCAAAATCGAGCTCCACCACCCAGAAACAACCATCCTCGCCAAGCTTAGTATAATCCTCGCCCATACAAAACAATCCCCGGGAACCACCCAGAAGGACTAACTTTACACTAATTGGCAAATCATACTCTAGCCTCTTCCCGAAGCTAGTCCAAATGGGTCTGTTGCAGCCTGTACCCCAAAGAGGCAAAACCCAGAATCCCCTTCTTACTGGCCAGGTACTCGATGTGCCTATAACTCAGGGGCCGAGGGACACGATACTGAGGATTGTTGGACCCTCAAGTGGGCAGTTGAGAGCTTAATAGAACAAAAGAAGGTGATACTAAGGGATGAAGAAGCTCCCAATGTGACCAATAACCCGTTTCCTACTCACAATAACGGGCCGATTATTGGTATGATTTGTGAAGACCAATAATTTGATCTGGCTCTGAAAACTATCATCGCCATTACTGATGTAGAGAAGAAACCCAAAGCGACACCAAAACAAGCTAAGGAGGAGAACAAAAGTAACTCCACCATTCTGTCCACAAGGAAGGTTGAAACAAAGACAGGGACATGGCCTTCTAAGATGACGTCCTTTATGTTCCTAGGGCACCCAAGAAGGAACAGTTTGTGTTAAGCCTCCCAAAATATTTCACACAACAAGACTATGCCTAATGTCCTGAAAATATACATACCGAAGGGGATTTATGTGGCACGGGGGTCGATAATTTCACCAAGGCTGAATGAGCCCATGGTTATTATCAGCGCAACACAGAATCCCATAAAGGACACCACTTCCGTCCCCTGGAATTACGACAAGACGATGGTGACGTACAAAGGAAAAGAAATTACTGGGGAAGCGAGTGAGATAAACTCATCAGAGAAATACCTCAACCTGAAAGAACTGAACAAAAGCAAGCAGAAACACTTTCCGCCTGAGAAGCCAATCAGTGCCGGAGATGCATAAGAATTCTTCAAAAATATGAAAACCTCTGAATACGCCATAATTGAGTAGCTCAGAAAGTCCCCGACTCAGGTATCACTTATATCCTTGCTGATAAGTTCAAATGAGCATAAGAAAATATTGATCAAAACACTTAATGAAGCATATGTTCCAGTCGAGACCATAGTTGAGCAAATGGAAAGAATGGCAGAACGATTTTTTGAAGTCAACCGGATCTCATTTAACAAAAGTTACTTGCCTCCGGTAGGGGCCGCCTAGAACAAAGCTCTCCACCTAACTGTTAAATATGAAGGGTACTATGTGAAAAGAGTTATGGTGGATGGCGTATCTGGTGTTGATATTTTCCCTCTCTCGACCTTACAAAGAATGGAGATCGGGACTGAGAGAATCAGGCCCAACAATGTGTGCGTCTGCGCATTCGATGGCATCAAAAGAGACACAATCGGGGAGATTGATTTGGTCTTGACGATCGGCCCTATAGATTTTGAAGTAACATTCCAGGTCTTAGATATGGATACTTCCTACAATTATCTCTTGGGAAGGCCTTGGATCCATGCAACAGGGGCAGTTCCATTTACTCTCCACCAGATGGTTAAGTTTGAGTATGAAGACCAGGAGATTGTGATCCATGGAGAGGACGAGCAATCTATTTACAGGGATCCATCAGTCCCATGTCTGGAAGCGAGGGAAGGCAACGAGCATATATCTACCAGGCTTTTGATATTGTGGTTGCGGACCAATATGAGGAAGGAACCCCGTGTCCTCAACCCTTCCTATCAAATACATCAATTATGGTCGCTATCGACATGATTAATCATGGGTACACACCTGGAAAAGGGCTCGGGGTGTCCTTGCAAGGCACTACAGAACCTATCACCTTGCCTACCAGTAAGAAGTTTTTCGGCATAGGGTTTCAAGCTACTCCCGATGATGAAAAATGGGCTGACAAATGTAAGAAGGATGGTTGGGTATTGCCTCAGCCAATCCCGCACATCACCGAATCATTCGTCAAGCCAAAATACGTAGAGGAAGATGAGGAGGCCTTCACGGCCGAAGAAATTAAAGAAATCTGTGGAGCAATGAGACATATGTTATATGAGGCTCATATGGTCCAAACAGGATAAGGCTCAAGCACTGTTGAAGTGATATATATTGGGCCTGACGCCAAGCTCAAAATTGGAAGGCTACTCCCTTCCCAGTCAGGCGGGAGTCCTTATAGTTCAGCCTTGCCATCCTTATGCACTTCGAGTTATTTCAGGGTGTAACTCGAACGTGTTTAGTTTATTGCCTTTTTAAAATTCTGATGTAAACCCTCCTATGTTCAAAATTCAATGAAATGAAATTAATATTTCATAGTTCACGAATCTCTCTCTTTATTCGTCCTAATTGTTTGCTATTTTTAATTATCTCTCTTTTCAGATTTAATAATGCAGACTTAAATAACATGACATGTATACAGACTTCACGCCCAGATCTTGACACACCGTCTAACCAAGAAATAATGATTCAAGAACCGGAATATGATGAAGATGAGGCTTTTCCGGAAATAAATCGAGAATTGGAACAATTCAAGAATAAGCCTAAGGCATACTTAAATGAAACCAAACTGGTTAATTTGGGTAATTCAGAAGAAGTCCGAGAAACCATGATAAGTATCTATACTGATGAAAGGACTAGGGACGCTTTGATCCAACTTCTATTCGAATTCAAAGACGTGTTCGCCTGGTCTTATGATGATATGCCCGGACTGAGTGTTTATTTGGTGGTTCACAAATTGCCACCCTACCCCGATTATCCGTATGTCCAACAAAAACAGAGAAAATTTAAAACAGACATGACTGACAAGATCAAAGAAGAAGTCACTAAACAATTAAGAGCTGGAGTAATCCGAGTGGTCCAATACACCTCGTGGCTGGCTAATGTTGTCCCGGTACCGAAGAAATATGGGAAAGTCCGAGTGTGTGTCCACTATCGGGATTTGAATAAAGCAAGCCCCAATGATAACATTCCATTGCCAAACATCCACATCCTGGTTGACAATTGCACAAAACATGAGATACAGTCTTTCGTAGATTGTTATGTTGGGTATCACTAGGTTTTGATGGATCAAGAAGATGTAGAAAAAATGTCCTTCACCACACCTTGGGGTACTTACTGTTACCGGGTTATGCCATTCGGCCTGAAGAATGCCGGGGCAACCTATATGAGGGCTATGACCGCCATTTTTCATGACATGATGCACCGGGAGATTGAGGTATACGTGGATGATGTGATTATTAAATCCAGGACGCAAGACGACCATGTGCAGCATCTGAGAAAATTCTTCGAACATTTGCATAAGTATGACCTAAAATTAAATCCAGCCAAGTTTGCTTTCGGAGTTTCGTGTGGGAAATTTTTGGGTTTTATGGTCAGTCGACGAGGTATAGAACTGGATCGGACAAAAATAAATTCTTTTCAGAATTTGCCCGCTCCGAGAACCAAGAAAGAGGTCATGAGTTTGCTGGGTAGGTTGAATTACATCAGCAGGTTCATTGCTCAATTAACATCCACGTGTGAGCCTATATTCAAGTTTTTGAAGAAAGATGCAACAATTAAATGGACAGATGATTGCCAAGAAGCTTTTGATAAAATCAAAGAGTATCTGTCGAATCCGCCAGTGTTGGTCCCACCCAAACCTGGAAGACCTCTGTTCTTGTATTTGAAGGTGTTGGAAAATTCTTTTGGGTGTGTTCTCGGGCAACATGAAGTGACCGGGAAGAAGGACCAAGCTATATACTACCTGAGCAAGAAATTCACAAGCTATGAAGCCAAGTACACCTTGTTGAAAGAACTTGTTGCGCCCTAACTTGGGTTGCTCAGAAGCTCCGACATTACTTATTGGCTTATACTACCTACCTCATCACTAGGCTAGATCCTCTGAAGTATATATTCCAACAGCCAATGCCCACCGGGAGATCAGGAAAATGGAAAATCCTGCTCACCGAGTTCGACATA
The DNA here is from genome assembly GCA_005239505.1 of Nicotiana paniculata. Lineage (NCBI taxonomy): Eukaryota > Viridiplantae > Streptophyta > Magnoliopsida > Solanales > Solanaceae > Nicotiana > Nicotiana paniculata. The sequence goes on from ML334241.1 coordinate 33,406, forward strand.
GTCTACGTCACCTGCATGGCGATGAAAGCTCAAGCCTTGGCGGATCAACTAGCTGAAAATCCTGTCGATGACGAATATCAACCTTTGAGTACTTACTTCCCGGACGAGGAAGTAAACTCGGTCGAAGTAATCCCAGAAAACACCAACACTTGGAAAATGTTCTTTGACGGAGCTATAAATGCAAAAGGTGTTGGGATTGGGGCAATTTTGATTTCGCCCGCGCGACAACACTATCCAGCCATCGCCCTTCTCCGTTTCTTCTGTAAAAACAACACTGCTGAATATGAAGCCTGCATAATGGGCATGAACATGGAAATTGACATGGATGTAGATGAGTTGTTTATCATGGGAGATTCCGACTTGATCATCAAGCAAGCTCAGCGGGAGTGGGAAACTCGAGATGTTAAGCTTCTTCCATATAGAAAACATGTGGAGGATCTTGGAAAACGATTCGAAGACGTCGAATTCAGGTATATTCCTCGATGCCACAATGTGTTAGCTGATGCACTAGCTACCTTAGCTGCAATGCTGCCATATCCGGGCAATGTCCATATTGACCCATTGGAGATTAAAATTCGGGAAAGACATGGTTATTGTAACACGGTCGAAGTAAATCCTGATGTCCAACCATGGTATCATGATATCAAAAGGTTCCTAAAAACAAAAGAATACCCGGAGCGAGCCGCCGGAGACCAAAGGAGAACCATCAGAAGGCTCGCCAACAGTTTCTTCCTAAGTGGGGAAGTCCTGTATAAAAGGACTCCCGATTTGAATCTGTCACGACCCAAAATCTACCAAGGTCGTGATGGCGCCAGACACCACTGTCAGGCAAGCCAATCATTAATTAATTGAAATAAATTCATGTTTAACATCTTTCCAAAATTGTTACCTTTCACTTACAAGTTATAATAGCGAATAGTAATTTATCAAATAAGTACGACAGGTAAACCATTCCATTTATTAAATTAAATCCCAAACACATCCCAGAACCTGTTGTCACAAGTGCATGAGCAAATTCTAAGAATTTTACAATTTCTACAAAGTTTGTCAGAAATACAATATTGGACAGGGAAATTAAAATAAAATAATACAATGTGAGGGAGACTCGGTCAGCTGCGGATCCCCTCCGGATAATGCAGCTCGCCTAAGTCTCCAACCAGCCACGTCGCTATGAAGGTACTTGTGCAATAAAAATGCACATCAAGTGTAGCATGAGTACGAAAACAACGTGTACTCAGTAAGTCGCCCTCCTAACCTCAGAGAGGTAGTGATGAGAGGTCAAATTAGACACTCACTAAGGTCCAACAAATTAATTTATCACAATATGATATCAGTAACAGGCATACAAGGATGATAAAATAGTAAGCATTACGGATAATTGTAATTCAAATAAATACTGAAAGTAAATAAATAGTTACTACTTCCTCATTTCCCCCCAACATCTTAAATAAACAATTACTTCCTTAATTTCCCCCAAATATCTTGTCACTTCAAAATCCATGAAAAAAAAAACATTTAACAATTTAGCATGTGCATACGGGATAAGGACAGCCCGCCTGCGCCATCATAATAATCATCTCTGTGCACTGTCGAGGGTCGAAGGGTCCGAACCATAATATTTCTTTCAATCTCGCAGTGGTGTACGGCCCGCTCCCATGAGAGTGGAGGAAATAACACTCCGCTCGCGGAATGTAAATTGTGAAGCGGTCACATGAAGTCATGCACAATCAACAGTCCACCCCGACTACATCGTGAAAACAAATACTCAAGTAAATGATAAATTTCTCTTTTAAAAATCACAAACAAAATTTTATTTAAATATTTTCTCGAAATTCATTTGCCAAGTTTAGTAATATTCAATAATATAACCTTATCCGGAATACAATTATCCACGGAGGAGTCAATTCTCTTTCTAAGTGATTAAGAAGGTACACTCTAGCCTTCGCAGGAAATAAGTTACAAATTCAATAGCATTATCAGTCTAATATTATTGGCAGGATCACATGTACAACACGTAAGGCATGCTAGTGGGTCCTAGACTACCCGAACATGGCATAATAGTAGTAACGCACAGACTCCCATCACCTCGTGTGTACGTAGCCCCCGCTGATAGTAGCACATACTTAATTAGTTCACCTAGGGGGACAATTCCCCCTCACAGAGTTAGAAAGGAGACTTACCTCGCTCCGAAATTCCCTAACCGGCTTCCAAGCCCTTCCGACGACTCAAATGGATGCACAACGCCCCAATCGCACCTGCGCTCCTAGCCAAGCCACTAATTCTTCGCACCTGCAGCGCCAAAGACGCATGTGCGGCTCCCCACCTGCGGCCAAAGCCTCGTAGGTGCGGTCGCACCAGACATCAGCAACTCCAGCTTTTCTCAACTTCAAATATTGATCCGCTAACCACCCGGAATCCAACCGAGGCCCTCGGGAACCCGTCAAATTACACCAACATGTTCCAAAACATAGTGCGGAGTTGCTCGAGGCCTCAAATCACATCAAACAACACCGAAATGACGAATCGCACCCTAATTCAATCTTTATGAACTTAAAAATTTCCAACTTCTACATCCGATGCCGAAACCTATAAAATCACGTTCGATTGACCCCAAATTTTGCACACAAGTCATATTTGATATTACAGACCTGCTCCAACTTTTGGAATCGCATTCTGACCCCGATATCAAAATTTCCACTTCCGGTCAGATTTCTCAAAAACCTTCAAATTTCTATCTTTAGCCAAATGACTTCAAAATTACCTATGGACATCTGAATTCGCTTCTGATCGCGCTCCCAACTCCAGAATCACCATACAAAGCTATTCTCAGACTCGGAATCCGAAACAGACATCTATAACACTAAAATGCCTTATAACCCAAACTTAGGAAATTTTCTTCAAATTGCTGACTTCCACAATATACGCCGAAACAATCCCGATTTATCCAAAACCCGATCCGGACATACGCCCAAGTCCAAAATCATCATACGAACCTGCAGGAACCTTCAAATTTCTAATTCGGAGGTCGTTTACTCAAAATTCCAATCTTGGTCAATTTCTCCAACTTAAGGCTTCTAAAATGAGAATTTTATTTCCAATTTGACTCCGAACTTCCCGAAATTCAATTCCGACCACACCTACAAGTCATAATACCTGAAATGGAGCTGCTCATGACTTCAAACCGTTGAGCGACGTGCTAGATCTTGAAACGACCGATCGGGTCGTTACAGAATCTATTAAGGTGTGTGGATGCCAAAGAAGCCGAAAAGATTATGAATGAGGTACACTCAGGAGTATGCGGTCCCCATATAAACGGATATGTCCTCGCCAAGAAAATCCTGCGGGCATGATATTACTGGATGACTATGGAGAAAGATTGTTTCAACTTTATCCGGAAGTGCCATCAGTTCCAAATACACGGCGACTTGATCCATGCGCCGCCTTCAGAGGTACATCCCATGTCAGCACCATGGCCATTCGTTTCCTGGGGAATGAATGTCATTGGGACGATCGAGCCGAGAGCTTCGAATGGGCACAAATTTATCTTAGTTGCTATCGACTATTTCACAAAATGGGTCGAGGTAGTCACGTTCAAAGTCGTCACTAAGAAAACATCATCACTGATAATGCTGCAAATCTCAATAGCCATTTGATGAGGGAGGTATGTGAAAAATTTCAAATCACACACCGTAACTCCACCGGCCCAAAGCCAATGGCGTCGTTGAAGCAACAAATAAAACCATCATAAAAATCATCTGAAATATGATTCAAAGTTCTAGAAAATCGAACGAGAAATTTCCTTTTGCATTATTGGGATATCGCACGACCGTGCGCACATCGGTTGGAGCTACGCCTTATCTATTGGTTTACGACACTGAAGCCGTAATACCTGCAGAAGTTGAAATTCACTCCGTTCGGATCATTGTCGAAGCTGAAATTGAGGATGATGAATGGGTCAAAATCCGACTAGAATAGTTAACTTTGATTGATGAGAAAAGAATGGCCGCAGTTTGTCACGGGCAGTTGTACCAACAAAGAATGGCCCGCGCTTATAACAAGAAAGTGCGACCTAGGAATTTCGAAGTGGGGCAACTCGTCCTGAGACATATCCTCCCATATAATGAAGAGGAAAAAGGAAAATTCACCCCAAATTGGAAAGGTCCATACATTATAAGGAAAATACTACCAAAAGAAGCATTGTACTTGGGGGAAATCGAAGGAAATGACCCCGAAACGGCTGTCACTGCAGATGCAGTCAAAAGGTACTATGTTTGACCTTTTCGTGATGTTGGTTCTCCCGATCAAAATGATAAAGGCTTTCATTCACGCTACCCCAAACACTACCAACTTTTAAACCCTTTTGAGCCGGTTACTTTTCTTTGATTAACCTCTTTGGGAACCTGAAAGTATTATTATTTATAATAAATAAATAAATAAATAAAATGATGAAATAGAAAACAAACGAACAATGAAAAAATCAAAACAAAAATGTTTCCCTGAACTACGTTCGACTTGATTCCAAAAGGATAGGTAGGCAGCCTCTCTCTGGGTTTCAGTCACACAAAAATAAAATTCCACATTTTCCCAAAAGTTTAAACTAGGGCAAATGTTATGATATGTTCGGTGATGTTTTCGCCTGAAAGGTTCCAAAGTTGTAATTCAATACAAATTCTTTTCACCAAAATCCTGTTCAAGTCCTTCTGATCAATCGGCAAAGATGTCCAAAATTAGAGGATACAATTATTTGGACCAAATATAAGAAAATGAGAGAAACTTAAATGAGAGAGTCTTATCGGTGAAAACCCACACGGGCACCGTGAGGCGACAGTAAGAAGAGAAATAAAAATGAGAGATTCTTATTGGTGAAAACCCACACGGGCACCGTGAGGCGACGGTAAGTAGAGAAATTGAAAACGAGACAGTCTTGTTGGTGAAAACTCGCAAAGAGCACTACAAGGCGATGGTGAGAAGAGAAATGAGAGAGGTTAGTTGGCGAAAACCCGCAAAGGGTGCCGCTGATCTAAAAAGAATGAGTCACTGGCATGGACACAGTCGGGGGCAAGGTTTCTCAATCTCGAGGTGATAGTTGTGATGAATTTCTGAGAGTCGGACAGTTTACACGGATCAGGATCCAGTCCGAAAAGAATGTCATGTTCATTAAAGTTCGCATGCACCTCAGATAAGTCCTTCCTTCCTTTCCCTGAAAGGGATACCTTTTGTTTAAATTCATTGTCCATTCTATCATTTATTTTCTTTTGAATCCCTTTCGGTCTAACTGTGTCCCGAAACTAAGGCAAAGAAATGATGGCAAGACCGATTTACAGGGTTCTCATTTGATACAGGCTAGTATGCAAAAAGGCACCCAACCTCTTCAGGGGCATCGAGTCGATCTCGACTGGCCATAGAGGTCGATGCTTTAAACTCAGAACCCTTGAAAGAAGAATATCAAATTGAAGTGCCTATGAAGACAAATGAAGTTGAAAGGTTGAGTCCCATGTGGCTAACTACCTCGGCAGAGCTTGAAAGACGAAGTGCTCCAAATGCTCTAAAATTGAAATTGGAGGTAAAAGTCAGAATTGAAAGACCAATAAAGGCGAAGCGAAGTCAAAATGGTTAAGTCTTACGCGACTAACTGCTGCAGCAGAATCGGAGGAGCCCAAATTCTCCCCGATACTCCGAAAATCCGAAAGAAAAAAGAAAGTGAAAGGCATAAAAAGGAAAAATAAAGTCAAATGTTGGGTCCCGCATGGCCGATCGCCGTGGTAAAATCTAGAAGGCCAGGTTCCCCGGGTTTAGAAATGAAACCCAATCCGCAGCAAGCAAGCAAGCAGTTGAGATCTTCGTCAAAGGGACCGAGATCAAGCAGTTGAATTAATCAAGGCCGCGAAACCAACCACCATTTCGAACTAACAAATTGTTCTTTGTTTGAAAATAGGAAACAGGTATAAATCGAAAGCAACTATGGAAAAAGCAGGTGCAACCAAAATAAATTGCGCAAGGGTTAGAAGGAGCTTTGCAGCATTGACTCCAAAAAGGGAAGAGTCCCCCCAAAATCCTTCCTCTCACTCACTCATTCTTTGAAAATAAATTGAAGATAAAAAAAAAGAGAAGAAAAGACAAAATAAAAGAAGAAATGATGTTGAAAATGATCAAACCTAAAGTAGCATAGGGTCCCCTATGCCTAGCTAAACCTTTTCCAACCAAAGAATATTCCATGCCTAGCTAAACCTTTTCCAACCAAAGAATATTCCATTCCTTTTCCACTCAATTAGGATAAACTAGTTAAAGTCAATAGATAAGCTAATAACTTGATTACTAAAGGAGTAATTCTAAGGACATTAAGGGGTAATATAGGACTTTCAACTGAAGAATCTTGGGTGTAACAACCCAAGAAACTTATAGAATAAGGAAAATATCAGAAAATCAGAATTTTCTAGGGGGTAAAACAATAACTTAAAAATGGGATAAGGGCTGGAATCAATAGGAATGTTCTAGAAAGGTACAACTGTCCAATAGGATAAGGTTTGACAGCTGTACCTGTACTATTTTCAGCCCACTTAAATAAGGAATATGCTAATAAAACTGGTATCATTTTATATATATGGGTTCAATTCTCCTTATTACCATGCTGGTTTGCTAAAGTTATTAGGGTATTGTGTTTAGTATAGCATCGTTAGATTTGAATCTGACCCCCTAATGGTCAGATTTACTCTATAAAGATGCATTAAGTGTTGGTTTTCTTTTTTTAGAAAAACACAAGCAGAAGCTAGATGTTCTAGTCAAAGTAAAAGGGTCCAAGTCAAAGAAAAAATAGTTTATCGTGATTTTTATTTTCTTATTTTTCTTCATATCGTTTTCCTTTTGAAAATCTGTCTTTTTTTTAGTATGACAGGATGTATTTATTTCCGGAATTATTGTAAAACAAAACTGGACTGTAATATATTATGTATTTTACTAAAATTGTATATTTGGAAACGGTTCAGACTGCTACACGGCCATTAAGGCTCGAATCTGTCTGAACCTTTGTCTACTGGGCCTAAGGGCTGCAAAGCCCAAAGACTTAATGTTATACCTCAAGCTTAAAGTGGTTACAACATAATTTATGTTAAAATCTGATTATATGTTCAGTTAACATTCGAAAAGCATCAATTTCTCCACATAATTTTGATATTAGACTGAAGTCCCAGCTATGCTACTAGAATTGCTGCTTTAAATCTATTCTGGTTTTATTTCTAGTTATAGCATTTCCTTAAGCAACGTATGGATTTCAAACCTAATTGAACATAATCCTTCTTATCTTAAAGCAGATTTAAGATTGCCATTTACGAAACAAGGAAGAGGCCTTTCGAGACTCATGAACTTATTCATTCGTATGCATGAAAAATCCTCGTCTAATTAAATAGGTCAAATGGTAGTGAAACCTTACTTTTTTTTAATATGATATTATATCCGTAACTCAAGTTTGTCTTATTTATTGCTATATAATTCGAAATGTGTTAGCATGTCTATCTCCTAAATCTTTTTATTTTCTTTATTCTAATTCGAACCATGTATCTCTTTTATCTCAAATATTCAAAGAATAGGATTGGCCTACGTGTTGATCGATAAATTGGGCTAAACATGGCCATAGCCGAAACACTTGTCTTTTAGGATAGAAAACTTAATCTTAGATTATTTTCATGCATATCCTATAGGCTAAAATACCTCTTTTAGACCGAAATCACAAAACATAGAAAATAACCAATTATTGCTTCAAATAAGCATTTTAACCATCATGACCATAGTCATGATTATGTATTCTACACTCGGGTGTGGCAACTCATGCACCGACCACAACTTCGAACAATAATAAAAATCACATATTGTAAATCGTGGGTGAATTTCATGTGGCGCATTTACAATGTGTCCAAAAATGACAAGTGCGCGTCATCGTGACTTGTTTAAGATAAATCCATAAATATTAAAAGCGGCTAAAAAGTGAAAAAGGCTAAAAAGCACAATAGGTTTAAAATATGTAAATAATTAGATAATTAGGCCAAATATTAATAGTTAAGCGACCGTGCAAGAATCACGGAATTCGGGAATGCCTAACACCTTCTCCCGGGTTAACAGAATTCCTTACCCGGATTTCTGGTTTGCAGACATTTTTATAACAGAGTCAAAAATTTCCTCGATTTGGGATATTAAAATAAATGGTGTCCCAGAACACCGTAAAACAAATCCGGTTCGCGACTATGAATTTAAATAAATAAATCCCAAATCCTAATAATGTCACTTAAATTGAAAAAACTCCCCTTATCCCAACCTTACCTTGCGGGAAAAAAAAGGTGTGACAACAGGATTCACACCAGACTGGCCATGGTAACTAAAAATCTAATGGAAGTAGGGGTACGCATTCGGTACTTCGGTTCGGTATTTAAGAATTTCGGTATTCGGTTTATCAATTGTGTATACCAATTACCGTACCAAAACATTTCGGTACGGTTCGGTACCGTTTCGAACTGTTTCGGTTTAAACCAAATCTATGTTATAAGGTTTGTGCCTATTCAAATTTGTAGCTCTTAGGGTTAAAAAGATATGTTTCAACTTTTGAAACCAATATAACTAGTATTATTTACTAGCATTTGACTAAACACGGAGGCAATGCAAGGAACCATCTTATAATACCATTGGCTAATACAAGAGAAAACGTTGCACCTAAGTATTACAACTTACACGTAGAAAGCAAAAATTCCTTTTATGCCTCTACTATAAAGCCATACTTTATCCTAAAGCAAAAAGAAGGATAGTTGAACAGTCCATTCAAGCTCAATGCAAAAGATAGTTGACTGCCTATACAATATACATTTTTTATCTATGCTCCAAAATTTCTAGAAGTTCTTAATCTGCTTGGTGGAACCTTGCTAAATCCTAAGGGTAAGGAATTAGGGAATTAGGGATTTTGGACTTTTGATGTGTGGGATTAAAGTTATTGGGCTAAAAAATAAAAATAAAGTTGGGCTTGGACTAAACTATTTCGGTATTTGCCCCCACGGCCTAGCTCAAATGGGAAAGGGTGGTGGATTTGTGTCTTAAGTCACAGGTTCAAGCCCCAACACCATGAAAAGCAAAGCCTAGTATTTAAGTGGAGAAGGGTAGAGGGGCGGACCCATTATCCACCGAGTTTCGAAGGCTGCGGTTGGTCCAAAGGATCGGCCCCAGACAGATTTCTCGGTCATCCAAAAAAAAAAAAAATTATTTCGGTAGTTTTGTATACCGAAATACCGAAATACCGAGATATCAAAAACCCAATACCGTATACCGAACCGAAATACCGAAATTTATGTACCGAAATAAATGAAATACTGAAAAAACCGAAACTGAAATACCAAATTAATTAGGTTCGGTTCAGTTCGGAATTCGGTTTTTCGGATTTTATGCCCACCCCTAAATGCAAGGAATTGAGGGGAAAACATATACTATCATCCCTATGATTATAGCAGACATATATCGGGCCTTGGATCGCTGCCAGAAGGGGTTCAAACACTTCGAGGGTTGTAATCTACTGCTACAGGTTTGGTTGTTAGAACACCTCCATAGAGGTCGATACCGCCAAGAGTTTCCAAGAAGACCGTGGAATAATCACATAGCCTTTCATCACCCTAAGAGAATGACCTTCATCCCAGACAGGTTTGCTCAACCGGAGAATGCTACAGAATGGGTGCAGTTTTTTGACAATTTGACTGAGGACCAGGTTCAATGGATGTTCGAATGGTTCCCTACCAGTGAGTTCATCATCATATCTAGGGACGATCCACTTGGTGTTGATCAGGTTAAGGGGCATATACCCTTATGTTCCCATCAGGGTTATGAGACAGGCAGGCAGGAAGCAAGTCATACCGCGAGTTTCTAAAATAACATCCCATACAAATGTGAGGCTCAGCATATGTGGCACCTAAATATTATTATAGAAAGGGAAACCATCGAGCCATACATGTAGAACACAGGGCATGTGCGCTTTTACCTATCGTGGTTGGAAGACAACATAGCAGGGATAGTTGAATTGGTCGGGGAAACAGGGTCATAGACGAAGTTGCTGAAGCCCAAGTGAAATATCATAAACTGTGCAAAAGGGTTCATGAATCTGAGGTAGAGCATCTGGAGCAACACAATACTGATATGGAACTGATCAATGATTGGAGAGAAATGGATATCAAGTCCAATGAAAGGCTGTACTATCTGGAGCAGGGTCTGATGAAGTTGGAGGAGAAGACGAGGAAGAGAGTCGCCGACTGCCAAAATGCTGAGGCAAGCGAAGGAGGACATCTAGCAAGGGTATACCTGTTGTTGAACATGCGCGACCTGGGTAACCTGATCGATGGAGCCAAGAAGATCAAGCCCGGGGAAGGTCCTTCTGGGACCAAGTAGATTAGGTTTTATCTACTTTTTCAAATGTAATAAGGCCAAGTGCCATTAATGACTTATCTTGTTTAGTGTCATTTTATATTCATCTACTTTTACATTAATTAAATGAGGCAATTATTGTCACTGAAGTTCTCCAAATCAACTTGTTGCTAGACCTACCTCGGGCACAACGAGGCTCCAAAATTAGGACGCGAATTTACATTCCCGCACTATGTGTCTAGATATTGCAAATACTCTTTTTGGAACCCTTACTGACTTGGTTATTTTTTGTTTTCCTTTCCTTTTTGATTATTCCCATTCCCCAAGGTTGGTTCACGTATACTGGCATCATCAGCTTATCATAACGGATCCAAAGGCCATCCACCTTCTCCTCCTCCAAGTGTACTGAATGGCAAAGGGAAAGTTAAAATGGATGATATGAACGGAAACACTGCACATGTTGGAAATGTGGAAACTTCCGGTGGCCGGGGCACTCAGGCACCAAATGATTTGGTTTTACGGCTTGAGCAGAAGATACTTGAACTACAGGGTGAGCTTGAGCAGGTCCGTAACTTGGAAAACCTCTCCCTCACATTGAATATCCCAAACACCCAGAACCCTACACCATCTCAGAACACACCCAACAAACGCCCGCAGAATCCTCCCGCACCTCACCAATATACAACCCCTCCTCAAAATCAGCATCTCCCTACTCAATACCCACAAAACACCTATTACACTCCTCAGAACACACCGCAACCTATCCCCGAACCCCAGAACTCCACCAATGATCACCACTACACCCAAACTCCTGGCATTCAGCAGAACAACCCTCTATACATAGAAATTTTACCTCACTCCACTCAACCAATCTCCTATACACCAAAATCCGCCGAGAAGGACCTGCTCATCAAGAACATGGCTGAGGAGCTCAAGAAACTAACGAGCCGAGTTTAGGGTGTTGAAGGAGGCAAAGGGATTGAAGGTCTGAATTACGAGGATTTGTGCATACAGCCAAATAAGGAACTGTTGGAGGGTTACAAACCTCCCAAGTTCGAAATGTTTGACGGAACGGGCGACCCCAAAGTTCATTTGAGAACTTACTGTGACAAGCTCGTGGGGGTTGGAAAAGACGAAAGGATTCGCATGAAGCTATTTATGAGAAGCCTGAATGGAGATGCCCTGGTTTGGTACATAAGCCAGAATCTCATGAAATGGGCTTATTGGGTGAGCATGGAGTCAGATTTCATGGACAGGTTCAGATTCAACACAGAGAATGCACCGGATGTTTTCTATATCCAGAACCTCAAGAAGAAGCCAACTGAGACCTTCCGCGAGTATGCTACTCGGTGGAGGTCAGAAATAGCAAAGGTCAGGCCAAATTTAGATGAGGATCAAATGAACAAGTTCTTTGTCAGGGCTCAGGATCCACACTATTACGAAAGGTTAATGGTTATTGAGAATCGTAAGTTCTCTGATATCATCAAGCTCGGAGAAAGGATCGAGGAAGGTATTAAAAGTGGAATGGTAGAGAACTTTGAGGCACTGCAGGCCACGAACAAAGCATTAAAATCAGGCGAAATATCAAAAAAGAAAGAAGTGGGAACAGTAATGGTTGCCCAAGGCACGAAAACTCCATTTGTATACCAAACACCTCCACCCACATACCAACCATCACCTCTCAGATATTCCCAATCTTCTACCACCTACCACACCTATATTACCCAACCATCCTATTATCAATCACCTCCAACTCGTCCAAACTACCAAAAACCCATGCCTAATTTTGACCGCAAACTACCCAGACAGTACACCGCCATTGGTGAACCCATCGACTAGTTGTAAGAAAAGGTTGAAAGCCGCTAGATATGTCACCCCTATTCCCGCTGTGGCAATGGAGAATTCATATCAATGGGCCAATCCAAACAAGACCTGTACATATCATTCCGGCATGAAGGGACACACTATTGACGAGTGCCGCACCTTGAAAGACCAGATCCAAACACTGATTGATAATAAGATCATACAGGAAAAGTAAGCTACACCCAATGTCCGCAACAATCCTCTCCCAGATCATAGGGGTGGAGGGGTCAATGTGATAGAAACTAATGAAGAGTGGGATCCCGATGGATCAATTGTGCTATTCGAGAAAGTGATGATCCTAAAAAACATACAGCCACACTCAATCTCATTGTGGTGCAGGTACAACCGCCAGTTGAAGTCGAGGTAGCCGCATCGGTTCCTTTAGAAGTAGAAGTAACACCACCTGCAGCAACACTCACTCCATTTGAAGTGGAGGTGGCCATATCTTTCATTGTAACGGTGCCGTCCACACCGCCCTTCAGTACCAATGCAATACCCTGGGATTATATGGTTGAATCTAGAAGAAAGGGAAAGTCAAAGACAGAAGAATCCGGTGTTGCACAAGGGATGACTAGAACATGAAGGGTTTATACACCTGAACACTTAGGAGAAACCAGTAAGCAAGCTTCTAACAAACCGCCCGTCATTGAGATTCGTCCAGATGACCTCTGGAGGAAGGTACAGGCAAGGGAGTACTCTGTCATTGATCATCAGAACAAGACTCCTGTCACGACCCAAATCCCAATTTAGGTCGCGATGGCACCCAACTCCGATGTCAGGCAAGCCAACCATAATTTACTAGTGGTCCCTTTTTTATTTATAAAATAATTTCCCATACTTGAGAGGTTTTTCTTTTAGATTTTAAATTTTGAAGTAAACAAGTGACTTAGACAACCAAAAGTGAGTAATAAATATAGTAATCACCACCAATAATTACAACCCAAAATAATAGAATATCCACTACGTGGGCATGCCAGGAACTGGCGTCACAGGTCTACAGGCATCTAATAGAAACGAGTATCCAAAAAAAAGTACAAGTTTTCCCTAGTGTCTGAAGAAAAGTAATACAGACATAGCAAAAGAAAAGAGGAACTCCAAGGTGCTGGCAGAGAAAAATGTCAAGGAAAGAAGCTCACCGAGAAGTCCACACCAAATATACGTCAAGGACGAGCTCCGGGTGAACATCCAGATGCACCTGCCTCAGAGCCTCTACAATTAAGTACAGAAGCGTAGCACGAGTACATAAACAAATATGTACCCAGTGAGTATCCTGGCTAATCTCGAAGAGGTAGTGACGAGAGGTAGACGTGATTCTTAGTAGGGTCAAAATTTAAATAACATATTTTAATAAGGGCTAGGCAGGTATAACAGTCGTAGTAATCACAAAGACATAAAATATCAAGTATAATTGTAATTACCTTTGCATGTCAAATTTCACTAGCATATAATGTACTAAATTGCCTTTTCACATGAAACAGTTTATACAATTACAACAATAATCCCAGTAAATCATATAGCACATAGTATGCCGACAGCGTACGACCGAAGTGTCGCAAAAATAAATGTGCACTGCCGAGGGTCGAATGGCTCGAACCATAGATGCATCTATTACCCCGCTCGCGAATAAAAAATACGACGCGGTTGACATAATAGTAGGCTATCCCGCTCACGACTCATACATGCGACGCAGGTGCCGTATACATACACAAAATTATCAATATTTAGGGATTTAACAGAGATTTTACGTAAAAGCAAGAACTTAAGCAATATAATTCTTTGAACATAACTTCCTAATACTCTCATACCAATTCAAGGATACTATGCAACACCAAATAAATTCAGGGACACATGTAAGGCACATCAAAGCATGTTTGTGAGTCTTAAAAGTACCCAACACAACATACTAGTAGCTACGCACGGACTCTCGTCACTTCGTACGCGTGTAGCCCCCACAAATAAGGACAGGCAATTATTTATAATCACCTATGGGTACAATTCCCTCTTACAAGGTTAGAAAGGAGACGCACCTCATGTAGAACCTACTTTCCGGGTCAAGAATGCGCCCGAATCTCCAAACTCGTCTCCCAAGGATTCAAAACTAGTCAAATGTTGGATGAATACATTACTTTAGTCTCAAAATCATGAAATTATCCTATTTACTTAACCATTGTAGCCTACTTTGAAATATCTCAAAATACACCCCTAGGCCCACATGCCCGGATTCCGGAAATTTTCGAAGGAATCACTTACCCATAACCTAAGGATCGTTAATATGTGGTTTTTGTATGATTTCATGGCTAATTAACGGGTAATTCTCTAAATTTTCATAAAGCCCTAGGTTACTACCCAAATCCTTGATTTTCACTAATTAGGTAGTTAATTTGACTAGGAATTCATGCATTAAACTAACATTAGGGTAGAATTCACTTACCTTTCAGTAGCTAGGTCGTGGAGCTCCTTCCCAAGGTTTCAAGGTCGTCTATGGTGGAAGAAAATGGAGTGAAATGAATAAATCCCGTGTTTTAAAGAACTCACTACCTACCGTGGTTCCGCACCTGCGGCTCAAGGACCGCACCTGCAGTCTCGCACCTACGAGTAAATACGCTCACATGCGGAACTGGGCTAGGAGGACAAAGCTCGCACCTGCGGAACGTGGTCCACATGCGCGAGAAAAGAGCAGCCGACCTGAAGCCACACCTATGAGACTTGGGACCGCTGGAGCGGTCCCGCACCTGCGACTGGGCAACCGCACCAGCGGTCACACCAGATTAGGTGCACCAGCAACTGCTTCAGTTGGTTTTTGGTCTTGTTTGGTGTTCCGAGAGGCACCTGGGCAAACCTGAGCCCCCGTCCAAATATACCAACAAGTCCCAAATCATAATACGGACTTGATCGATCCTTCGAAACACCCAAAACAACGCTAAAACTCAAAATCACACCTCAAAACCCCTAGAATCAAACTTAGGAACTTTAAGTTTCTTGAATTCGCTAATAATGCGCCGAACCAACCTATACTACCCGGAACGACCCCAAATTTTGCGAGTAAGTCAGGAACGACATAACGGAACTATTCCTGGTCTCGAAATTTTGTTTGGACCTCGATAACACAAAAACACATCCCAAACCACAATATGAACTTAAGGAAACTCTTATTTCTCTATTGGGCGCCGAAACGCTCCCGGGTAATCCAAAACCCATTCCGAACATACGCCCAAGTCCGAAATCATCATACGAAGCTACCAGAACCGTCAAAACTCGATCCCGAGGTCATTTACTCAAAATATTGTCCGAAGTCAACCTTGGCCTTAAAGGCCAACCTTAAGGAACCAAGTGTTCCTGTACCATTCCAAACTCTTTCAAATCCCGAACCACCTGCCCCCCACAAGTCATAAATCATTAAAAGCAACTACGGGAAGTCTCACTAGGGGAACGGGGTCCTAAAATGCAAAACGACCAGTCGGGTCCTTACAACTCCCGCCCAGATATCCATCTTGTCATTATTGCAAAATTCTGAAGCACATAGGAATGCTCTGATGAAGGTGTTGAATGAAGCATATGTGCTAAACAACATTACTAATGGAGAAATGGCCAGTATGTTTGGGCAGGTGTTAGAAAGCCACAAGATCACTTTCCATGAGGACAAGCTCCCACCTGAAGGGTTAAGTCAGAACAGGGCACTGCACATCATAGTGCAATGTGAAGGTAAGTTCCTAGCCAGAGTTTTGATAGATGGAGGATCCAGCCTCAACATTTTCCCGTTGAAAATGATTAATAGGTTGGGAAAGGGTTTACATGAGATACGAGCAGGTACTATGAAAGTGAAAGCATTCGATGGGTCTCAAAGGGTCACGATACGTCTTTGTAGCACCAGGATGAACAGAATACCGTAAACTATGAGCCTCTTCTAGATTCCTCTACCTCAGGCCATCAATATTAGGAACACATAAACGACCCTGAAGTGTCAAAACACCATCCTCGCCAATAGTAACCTCCTTGGCACCACCCTGAACCACTGTCTCCCGTAGCTCTGCCAAGAACGGATCATCAAACTGCTGAGCCTTAATCTCTCCCAATAACGAAGACTGGGCAACTACATATTCTAGAACTCGGCGAGGCTCTGAAAGGTCTAATAGAGATTAGCCAAGGACTGAATGTCCAAGGCTAGAGGTCTCTCCTCTGCTACAATATAAGCCAAGCTACCCATACTCTCCGCCTTCCTGCTCAAGGCATCTGCAACCACATTTGCGTTGCTCGAATGAGAAATATTGGTGATATCATAATCCTTCAACAACTCAAGCCATCTGCGCTGCCTCAAATTACGATCCCTCTACTTGAACAAGTGCTGCAAGCTGCTGTGGTCTGTATAAACCTCACAGGACACCCCATACAAGTAGTGCCTCCAAATCTTAAGGGCATGAACAATCGCGACCAACTCCAAATCGTGCACAGGGTAATCTTTCTCGTGAAACTTCAGCTGAAGTGAAGCATAAGAAATAACTCTCCTCTCCTGCATCAAAACACACCCCAATCCAACGTGTGAAGCGTCGCAATACATTGTATACATCCCAGAACCGGAAGGCAATACTAGAACTGGCGCTGAGGTCAATGTTGTCTTGAGCTTCTGAAAGCTCGCCTCACACTCGTCGGGCCATCGGAACGGGGCGTTCTTCTGAGTCAACCTAGTCAATAGGGATACAATGGAAGAAAAACCCTCCACAAATCGACGATAATAACCTGCTAGGCCCAGAAAGCTCCTGATATCTGTAGCTGAAGTAGGACGCGACCAACTCTGAACTGCCTCAATCTTCTTAGGATCAACCTTGATACCCTCCCCGGATACCACATGTCCCAAGAATGCCACAGAATCCAACCAGAACTCACACTTGGAGAACTTAGCATATAGCTTATAGTCTTGCAACATCTGGAGCACGATTCCCAAATGCTGCTCGTGCTCTCCCAAGCTACGTGAGTAAATCAAAATGTCATCAATGAAGAAAATGACAAAAGAATCAATATACGGCCTGAACACCCTGTTCATCAAGTCCATAAATGCTGCTGGGGCATAAGTCAAGCCAAAGGACATCACCAGGAACTCATAATGGTCATATCTCGTACAAAAAGCAGTCTTCGAAACATCCGAAGCCCGAATATTCAGCTGGTGGTACCCCGATCTCAAGTCAATCTTAGAAAACACCCCGGCACCCTACAGCTGGTCAAAAAATCATCGATACGCGGCAATGGATACTTGTTCTTAATGGTGACCTTGTTCAACTGGCAGTAATTGATACACATCCGCATGGACCCATCATTCTTCCTCACGAAAAGAACTGGAGCACCCCACGGCGATACACTCGATCTGATGAACCCCTTAGCCAATAACTCCTCAAGCTTCTCCTTCAACTCCTTCAACTCTTTCGGATCCATACGGTACGGGGGAATAGATATAGGATTGGTGCCTGGACCTAAATCAATGCAGAAATCAATATCACAATCCGGAGGCATGCCTGGAAGGTCTAAAGGAAATACATCAGCAAACTCTCAAACCACTAGCACTGAATCAATCGTCAGAGACTCGGCGGTGGTGTCCCGCAAATAAGAAAGATACGCCAGACAATCCTTCTCGACCATATGTCGAGCTTTCAGGAAAGAAATAACCCGACTGGCTGCACTAACTGAGGAACCCCTCCACTCCAGCCTAGGCAACTCGGGCATGGCTAAAGTAATTGTCTTGGCATGGAAATCTAGCACGGCATGACAGGGAGATAGCCAATCCATGCCCAGAATGATCTGAAAATAAACCATATCGAGCAGTAGGAGGTCCGCTATAGTCTCGAACCCACAAAATGTAATCACACAGGACCGATAAATCCGTTCTACCACCACAGAATCGCCCACGGGAGTGGACACATAAATAGGAGTGCCCAAGGACTCACAAGGAACATCGAGAAAATGAGCAAATAAGGCTGAAACATATGAATAGGTGGATCATGGATCAAATAACATTGATGCCTCTATACCACATACTAAAATAATACTTGTAATCACGACATTTGAGGCGACTGCATCTGATCTGGCCGGAATAACATAGAATCTAGCTGGAGCACGGGATGACTGACCTTCGTTGGAATGAATAGGGGCCGGCTGAGCTCCCCCGCCTGGCCTCCACTTCTGGGACGACCTCTACCAGCCTACCCTCCACCTTTGGGTGGACGAATCGTCGGTGCTGAGAATGTAGGCTGATAACTCTGCTGAACAGCCTTGCCTCGAAGCTTGGGACAAGTCCTCTTCATAAGTCCTGAATCCCCATACTCATAACATCTCATCAGTGGCATGGCCTGCTGCCCTGGAGAAGAACCCTGGATAGCTAGGGGACGGTGAGAACCCTCTGGCATGGCACTGAAGTAAGGACTAGAAGACCCCTGATAATCGAAATACCCGCCTGAGGAACCCTGAATGGCTGGTGGATGGTAGGAACTCTCCGGCATGGCGCTGAAATAGGGACTCACTGGAGCACCACGGGGAGGTAGTGGAGGAGCTGAATATGGAGGCCTGCTAGGCTGGCGTCTACCGAACTGACCTCTACCCCTGGCTGGGGCACCTCTGAAATCTCTAGAAAATCTAGCTTCTTATCATGCTGACTCTGCTCTCTGCCCCTCGACCACAAGCTGATAGGGAGTCCCCATCTCCACCTCTCGGGCCATGTTGGCCCTAATACCTGAGTGCAGCCTAGCTACAAATCTACGCACTCTCTCAGCATCAATAGGGAGTATCATAAGGGCATGACGAGACAACTCTGAAAGCCGAGCCTCATAGTCTGTCACTGACATATGTCCCTGCTCCAGCTGCTCAAACTGATACCGTAGTTGTTCCCTCTCGGAGGGTGGGATATATCTGTTCAGAAACAACTGAGTGAACTACTTCCAAGTGATAGGAGGGGAACCTGCCGGTCTACCAAGGATATAAGACTGCCACCATCTGCGGGCACTTCCCTCAAGCTGAAAAGTAGTGAAGTCCACTCCATGGGACTCCAATATCCTCATGTTGTGCAGTCTGTCCCTGCACCAATCAATGAAGTCCTGGGCATCCTCGCCCCTCTCACCTCCGAAGATATGAGGGTGCAATCAGGTCCATCTATCCAGTAACTTCTGCGGATCACCCTCCGCTGCTAGTCTGAGCTCAGGTGTTGCTGCTACAGGCTGGGCTCCACCCATGGGCAGTGTACCCGGGGTCTGATATGTTGCTACATGTCCTGCGGCCTGGGAACTAAGGGTCTGAACTCCCTCTCCCGCCTGGGATATGGCTGGATGCGCTAGAAATAAACCAGCCTGTTTCATAGTATCCATGAACCGCATCATACGGCCTATGACCTCCTAGAAGCTTGGTGCAGTCATGAAGTCTATCGGAGCTGGATCTGCTGGGGGCACCTCACCCTGCTCCTCAGTAATGGGATCCTCTGTCGGATCCGCTGGGGGTGCTAATGGAACAGCTCTAGGATGCCCTCTTTACCTACCTCGGGCCGGTGCCCTCCCCCATCCTCTACCACAGCCTCAGACAACGGGGGTAGCGGCCCCTCCCGGGTCTGGAACATCGGATACACGCGTCCTCACCATCTCCGAGAGAATAGAAGAATGAGATTTAGTAAACCATCGACTGCATGATAGATTAAGAATAAGGAGAGGTTTCCTAACACCTTATAGCCTCCCTAAGATAAGTACAGACGTCTCAGTACCGATCCGCAAGACTCTACTAGGTTTGCCCGTGACTTGTGAGACCTACATAAACCTAGAGCTCTGATACCATGTTGTCACAACCCAAATCCCAATTTAGGTCGCGATGACGCCCAACTTCGATGTCAGGCAAGCCAACCTTAATTTACTAGTGGTCCCTTTTTAATTTATAAAACAATTTCCCGTACTTGAGAGGTTTCTCATTTAGATTTTAAATTTCGAAGTAAACAAGTGACTTAGACAACCAAAAGTGAGTAATAAATATAGTAATCACCACTAATAATTACAACCCAAAAAAATAGAATATCCACTACGTGGGCATGCCAGGAACTGGCGTCACAGGTCTACGGGCATCTAATAGAAAGGAGTATCCAAATGAAATTACAAGTTTGCCCTACTGTCTAAAGAAAAGTAATACAGACATAACAAAAGAAAAGAGGAACTCGAAGGTGCTGCCAGAGAAAACATCAAGGAAAGCAGCTCACTGAGAAGTCCACGCAAAATATACGTCAGGGACGAGCTCCGGATGAATATCCAGATGCACCTGCCTCAGAGCCTGTACAATTAAGTACAGAAGCATAGCATGAGTACATAAACAAATATGTACCCAGTGATTTTCCCGTCTAACCTCGAAGAAGTAGTGACGAGAGGTAGACGTGATACTTACTAGGGTCAAAATTTAAATAACATAATTTAATAAGGGCTAGGCAGGTATACCGTCGTAGTAATCACAAAGACATAAAATATCAAGTATAATTGTAATTACCTTTGCATGTCAAATTTCACTAGCATATAATGTACTAAATTCCCTTTTCACATGAAATAGTGTATACAATTACAACAAAACTCCTAGTAAATCATATACCACATAGTATGCCGAAAGAGTACGGCCGAAGCGTCGCGAAAATAAATGTGCACTGCCGAGGGTCGAACGGCTCGAACCATAGATGCATCTATTGCCCCGCTCGCAAATCGAACATGCGACGCGGTTGACATAATAGTAGGGCTATCCCACTCACGAATCATACATGCGACGCGGATGCCGTATACATACACAAAATTATCAATATTTAGGGTTTTAACAGAGATTATACATAAAAGCAAGAACTTAACAATATAATTTTTTGAACATAACTTCCTAATACTCTCATACCAATTAAAGGATACTATGCAACACTAAATACATTTAGGGACACATGTAAGGCACATAAAATCATGCTTGTGAGTCTTAAAACTACCCAACACAACATACTAGTAGCTACGCACGGACTCTCGTCACTTCGTACGCGTGTATCCCCCACAAATAAGGACATGCAATTACTTATAATCACCTATAGGTACAATTCCCTCTTACAATGTTAGAAAGGAGACTCACCTCGTGTAGAACCTACTTTCCGGGTCAAGAATGCGCCCGAATCTCCAAACTCGTCTCCCAGGGATTCAAAACTAGTCAAATGTTGCATGAATACATTAATTTAGACTCAAAAACATGAAATTTTTCTATTTACTTAACCATTTTAGCCTACTTTGAAATATATTAAAATACACCCCCGGGCCCATATTCCTGGATTCCGGAAATTTTCGAAGGAATCATTTACCCATCACCTAAGGATTGTTAATATGTGATTTTTGTATGATTTCATGGCTAATTAACGGGTAATTCTCTAAATTTTTATAAAGCCCTAGGTTACTACCCAAATCTTTGATTTTCACTAATTAGGTAGTTAATTTGACTAGGAATTCATGCATTAAACTAACATTAGGGTAGAATTCACTTACCTTTCAGTAGCTAGGTCGTGGAGCTCTTTCCCAAGATTTCAAGGTCGTCTATGGTGGAAGAAAATGGAGTGAAATGAATAAATCCCGTGTTTTAAAGAACACACTACCTACCGTGGTTCCGCACCTGCAGCTCAAGGACTGCACCTGCAATCTTGCACCTGCAGAACTGGGCTAATGGGACAAAGCTAGCACCTGCGGAGAGGAGCCCGCACCTACGGCTTCGCTCCTGCGGAACGTGGTCCGCATCTGCGAGAAAAGGGCATCCTACCTGAAGCTGCACCTGCGAGGCTTGGGACCGCAGGAGCGGTCCCGCACCTACGACTGGGCAACCGCACCTGCGGTCACACCAGATCAGGTGCACCAGCAACTGCTTCAGGTGGCTTTTTGCCTCGTTTGGTGGCCCGAGAGGCACCTGGGCCCACCCGAGCCCCCGTCCAAATATTCCAACAAGTCCCAAATCATAATACGGACTTTATCAAGCCTTCGGAACACCCAAAACAACGCTAAAAGTCAAAATCACACCTCAAAACCCCTAGAATCAAACTTAGGAACTTTAAGTTTCTTGAATTCGCTAACAATGTGCCGAACCAACCTATACTACTCGGAATGACCCCAAATTTTGCGAGCAAGTCAGGAACAACATAACGGAACTATTCAGAGTCTTGGAATTCTATTTGGACCTCGATAACACAAAAACACATCCCAAACCACAATATGAACTTAGGGAAACTCTTATTTCGCTATTGGGCGCTGAAACACTCCCGGGTCATCCAAAACCCATTCCGAACATACGCCCAAGTCTGAAATCATCATACGAAGCTACCGAAATTGTCAAAACTCGATCCCATGGTCATTTACTCAAAATGTTGACCGAAGTCAAACTTGGCCTTAAAGGCCAACCTTAAGGAACCAAGTGTTCCTGTTCCATTCCAAACTTTTTCAAATCCCGAACCACTCGCGCCCCACAAGTCATAAATCATTAAAAGAAACTACGAGAAGTCTCATTTAGGGGAACGGGTTCCTAAAATGCAAAACGACCAGTCGAGTCGTTACAACTCCCGCCGAGATAACCATCCTGTCATTATTGCAAAATTCTGAAGCACATAGGAATGCTCTGATGCAGGTGTTGAATGAAGCATATGTGTTAAATGAAATCACTAGTGGAGAAATGCTAATATAGTGGGGAAGGTGCTAGAAAGCCACAAGATCACTTTCCATGAGGACGAGCTCCCACCTGAAGGGTTAAGTCAGAACAGGGCACTGCACATCACATCACAGTGCAATGTGAAGACAAGTTCATCGCTAGAGTTTTGATAGATGGAGGATCCATCCTCAACATTTGCCCGTTGAAAACACTTAAGAGGTTGGGCAAGGGTTTACATGAGATACGAGCAGGGACTATGAAAGTGAAAGCGTTCGATGGGTCTCAAAGGGCCACGATCTAAGACACTAACCTATGCTTGAAAATGGGTCCTACCTAGTTCAATGTTGAATTCCAGGTGCTAGACACCTACGCCTCCTACAATCTATTGCTGGGACGGCCTTGGATACACGCCGCTGGATCTGTTGTATCCACTTTTCACCAAGCGATAAAATTTGAGTGGAACCATCAAGAAGTGATCATCCACGGAGATGGGAGCAACCCAATTTACACCAGTAAGATTGTTCCGGTGGTAGAAAAAAGAAAGAAGTTAGGTGGAGAAAACTACCATCACATCGAGCGTGTTAACACGATTGAAAAGGATAAATGGTGTCGCGCCCCCTTTTTTCCCTCGTGGAGTGCGGGTTTCGACATCTTTAGGGAAAACTCATTTCCTTTTGGGAAGGGGTATGGAATTTGAAGAGTCCCCACCTAATGGATTTAAGGAGCACTAGGTCACCCAATGCAGGTAACTCATAAACCGGTTTACATTACCATAAATTGGGTAAGGGCTCGAAATTACCTTGAGGGGAAGGTGTTAGGCACCCCTCGAGGTCCACACTGTGAATTAGTCACAATGAGAATTAAACAAGTAAAGATCATTTTTTTAAAAAGGAATAAAAGGGGTCCTAGGTTTATTAGCCTATAGGATCATTTCTATGCAATACTCGGTAAATTTTCCCCAAATAGAGGTGTTACGCGTAGCATTAGCGCATATATCATCATATCCTTTACTACCCAATTACCCTCCCCTTAATCATTACTTAAGCGATTCTAATTGAATACGTACTCTATGCGTGTATTACCCGCCCCTTTACCTATGGCCCTAGAGGTGTTTAGGACCTTTAAGGTGGTTCTAAACTCACCTATTTTGCTTAAAAGGATAAAATCTAAGCAACAAACAAAACCGATAGGACTGTCATATAACAAAGCAGTCAAATTCTCACATTTACCTCCACAAATAAGTAAACAATTGCACGTCTCAAACAACAATTTTAAAAACTTTAAAGTCCTATAGCAGGATATCTAGGTGAACAAAAAAATATAATATGAAGCATTTGTTAAGGCGAGGAAGTGAACACCTAATCAGTTTTGTTTAACGAAAGAATTGGATTCTTTGTCCAAAGCTATTTTAAGAAGAACACGGGTTTCTGATAACCAAGGAATAAGATTATAATTGTAGGCAAACATGTAAATGGAAAGCAGTAAGATGCACAAAAAGTAAGTATATTGCAATAGTAGTTCGAATGTTTTTTTCAGGAATTTCCTAACATAACGTCTACCTTTTTTGGTGATTGAGCATTAATGACTAATAATGACTCTAATGTAACGTTACAATGAATCAACCGTAACTGTTGAGTGAATGTTGTGTAATGTATGGATCTCTAATTTGAAGATCTCTGAATCTGCCCTTTATTCTGTCCAAATACACTTTTGACCGTGTATCTTCATCTTCTCAATCAGGTTGAGACTTCCGTAGCTAATTAACCCATGTATGTGATTTTTTGTGCCTCTTTGCCTCGTACCTCTTCTTAGAGTCCCGTCCACCTGTCCTGTCTTCATTGCTCCACGTAGACTACTGAGTCATCAAGATTTATTACATGTGTGAAGCTCTTTTTTTACCAATACAGATAGTCCCTCCACTTACCATATATTTATCAATTAATATTTGTTAAATGGATACTCATTTATGGCGGGAATATTTTTCCGCCGCTTTACTCGAATCATTGTATATTTTCCTGTACGTAAGCGTCGCTTGTCACTTCCATTTAATTCTTATGCCACGTGACATTCTTGGGTTGGTTCTGCAATTATTCAGCACCTTTTAGGGCTTTCTTACGGCTGCATCAGTCACGGACTGACATCTTCAATTATGGTTTTCACATCATTGCTTTTTTTTCCATTTCTTACGGTTGTCTTCGAGTATAAATACCCCATTTTCCTTTTCTTTCACAAAAAGCTTCTAACTTTCAAACTTTATTTGTAAAGAACCTTTTTCTTTGCCTTTGTAGATATGTCTTCTTCAAACCAATCTAAGGGAGTCATAAATATTGATGAATTGACACCCTCTTCCGCTCCGACTCGGAGGCGGAGGGGTGGTAGACTGAGGAGTTTAGTCTCTACTCCTTCGAGAGGCCCTTCTTCTTCTCAGATTGTTTCCCTTCCTCCTGCTAGGTCTTTAGTTTCCCCAAGAGCTAATGTTTCCAGATCTCTGTGTCACGCCCCAAAATCGAGGGACGAGACCGGCGCCTAACCGAATGAACCCGGTCAAGCGAACCTGATTTGCCTTTCCTATCCCACGCGTTACCCCGTGATTTTAATATACATTATTCATGTGAAATAGACATTTATAACTTAAGCATAAACCTAAAACTTGAATTCATTTCTACTCTTTATCATTACCAACATATGATACCAAAGGCGTACAAATTTCATACAACATTAACAACGTGGACCACGATTCCGAACCGTACGTTTACTACCCAAAATACACATGTACATTACCCACATTGTGTCTACGAAGCCTCTACGATTACAAACGATTTATATTATACTTGCCGGCAACAAGTCCCCGACTATACCTTACACTACATAGTAGACTCAAAATAAGGTGACGTGAGCCACACGTGGCCCCGGGAGGAAGTGGGGCTCACCAGAACAGCTGACGGAAAGGAGAGGAGGCGCTACTGACGGTTGGCTGAATTACCTGCTGTAGAACCACCTACATTCATATAAGAAAATATAGAGCCCCCGGCAAAAGGGACGTTAGTACTGTGGAATAGTACTAGTATGTATGAAGAGACTTTATCCCAAGTACAATCAAACAATACCAGATAAGAGATAGTAATAGAACCAATCAATCAATGCACGTGGAAAGAAGCAACCAAAATCAACAAGTTTCACAATCTCTCCTTTTTCCCTTTCAATATCACCATATTCAAGAGTTTCCCAGATTTTCATTTCAACAGTGATAATGATCACATTCCATCCTTATTACCTCGGCCACCCTTATTACCTTACATCATAGATTTTCATTTCAATAGTAATAATGATCACATTCCATCCTTATTACCCCGGCCACCCTTATTACCTCGTCCACCCTTATTACCTCGGCCACCCTTATTACCTCACATCTCATTATCCTTATTAGTTCGTGTTGAGTCGCGCAACCCGATCCCAGCCGACAATCATATTTCGTAACAATAACCACAAGCAATCAAATCACAAGAATTCTTCCTTTCAAGGAACACAAGTTCATATCAACAATTCGTTATTTGAGCATAAGGCACAATGACTCTCACCAAGTAGTAATTCATGTACACGGTGTTACCATAATAGTTCAACCCATTTACATCATTTCACAATACCCATTTCCAAATACCCTGAAAGCAGCAAAGAAATCAGCAAGTGAAGAGATAATGCCTCTCATTTCCATTAGTTTTTCATTACTTACCACGCACGATTTTTAGCCATCATATACGTTCCCACACTTGGGGACATTAACATTCTTTCATTCATTAACACATACTTTCATATCGATACCCTCAAGCTTTTACGAGCTTTGCACATAATAGGATAGGCACATCAAAACACCTTTCACAATCTCATATACCACGATAGTATAGCAATCAACTAGGATGATCAGAGAATAGAATCTTATGTCTCAACCCATTTGAACAATCAATTCACATATTTTCAAACAAGGTACACATACCGTATGCTCGGACCCAACAAGAAGATTCTACAAGGGTTAAAGTTATCCATACATACCTGGGGTCGATATCCCTTTTTAACTTTTACTCACAAATCACCGAACCGACTAGTACCGTCAATCTAGTTCACAATTAAACATATTCAACTCAGAATTGGAAATCATGCATACAATTTGAACTCTTTTAAGCATTTTATCAAACGCTATGTGACCCCATTAGATCACCACTCCTTCTTTGTGAACTTTACCCCAACCCTCTCCCCTTACTAGATTATGGACATTAATAAGCGTGCATACAAGGTATAAACTTATATTTTCAAGAATCAATTCATGAGAGTCCCCTTTTGTTTAAAACCTGAAAACTAATGGAAAGAGGTTGGGGATTCTTACCTGTTAGAATGAAGAAGAAGATGATTACTCGAAATTTACAGGCCTGAGTGGCTTTGAAAATCCAACTGATAAAGATGAAGTTTTCTCTCTCAAGAAACCTCTCTCCCCTCTCTCTAATTTTATTAAGAAAATGGTTAAAAATGAAGGGGACGTGTGTTTTAATTAACTGAGGTCAGGTTTTAAAATTAAAAAAATAGGAGCCCGACATAAGAATGCGGCCAGGAATGCGATCACATTCCTGACATGCGGTCACATAAACGACCGCAGAATGGCCCTAAAGATGGGCCAAAATCGAAAACAATCTGCCCAGGTATGCGACCATTATGCGGTCCGCATACATATTATGCGATCGCATAGTGCGTCGCATAACCTCCTTCCCAAAAATCAAAGGCAACAATGCGACAGCTATGCGATCCGCAGAACCGAAATGCAATCGCATATTGGACCGCATAGTTGTCCTCAAATGGGGCAGTGATCTGCCCGTTTATGTGACCATTATGCGGTCCGCATACACGTTATGCGATCGCATAGTGCCTCGCATAATGCCTACTTTCTGGAAAATTTTATTCTTTAAGTTCCGGGGTACTTTTTACTTAATTTAGGTCTGTTTTTAAAAATTTCCACAATAAAAACAACTCGGCGACTCATTCGGGCATTATTTTAAACAAGAAAATTTTACGGGTCTTTACATCCTTCTCCCCTTAAAAATCAATCGTCCTCGAATGAGGATTTTGGAAATCAATTAGTTTTGAAAGCATGATATGAAACTTCCAGATTTTAACTAACTCCAATATTTCAGAAAAATTTCGCCAGAGTTCCCTTTGTGATTAGACCTATCTACCTGTCAGAGAGCCCCCGAAACACATTTCCAAGAACCATGACACAGTTTTAATCACCCAATAACTCACACACAACATTGTTACCTCAATAATTTGGAAATATTCAATCATTTTGTCAACTACACATAGCTCCTTCTTATTATACCACAAATTTGCACATGATTCACATTCTTGCACATAACTTGGTCATTTTAATGAGTCTCATTCAACCCAATCACCTCAACATACCATATTCATTTCAATTAATCATTACCAACCTACACTACTATTAATCACTTACCTAACACATACGTTCCACAAAAGTTTCATTTACTTCAAGGGTTGCACACTACCCAAATAATAACAACAGGTTCAGTTTTAGCACACATTGGGAAATTACAACAACAAGGCAATTAGGGGAAGATGGCGTGATTTTGCACAAAATTGAACATAAAATATAACTTTCTTAGAGATGACAGTTCGGATGAACACTACTAGACTTATTCAAACAAATGGGGATATTTTTCTTTCATCTCATTTTTCGCTTCCCATGTGGCTTCCTCAACGTGCTGATTTCGCCACAATACTTTAACTGAAGAGATTTCTTTGTTCCTCAATCTACGGACTTTTCTATCAAGCATAGCAGCCGGAAACACTTCATACGATAATTTTTCATTAACCTCAATAGTCTCAACTGGCACGATGACTGATGGATCTCTAACCACTTTCTTCAACATAGACACGTGGAACACCAGGTGCACTAATGACAATTCAGGGGGTAATTCCAACCTATAAGCCACTTGTCCTATCCCTTGAGCAATCTGATACGGCCCGACATACCTTCGGCTCAATTTCCCTTTCTTCCCAAACCGCATCACTCCCTTCATGGGAGATACCTTCAAGAATACCCAATCATCTACTTGGAATTCCAATTCTCTTAGACGAATGTCCGCATAGGATTTTTGACGGCTTTGAGCGGTTTTCATCCTCTCTTGAATGACTCTGACATTTTCCAACGCCTGGTGCACAAGATCTGGCCCTAATAATTCTGCCTCACCAACCTCGAACCACCCAATCGGAGATCTACACCTTCTTCCGTACAATGCCTCAAATGGGACTATCTGAATACAAGCATGAAAGCTGTTATTGTAAGCAAATTCGATAAGCGGTAAATGATCATCCCAACTACCTTTGAATCAAGAACACAAGACCGTAACATATCTTCAAGCGTCCGAATAGACCACTCTTCCTGACCATCAGTCTGCGGATGAAAAGTCGTGCTGAGATTTACCTGAGTACCGAACCCTTGCTGAAATTTCTCCAAAAATTAGTCGTGAACTGGGCTCCTTGATCTGAGATAATAGAAACTGGAGTACCATGAAGCCTGACTATGTCCTTGATATACAACTGAGCGTACTATTTTGCAGTATCGGTGGACTTGACTGGCAAGAAGTGAGCTGATTTCGTGAGTCGATCCACTATCATCCAAATCGAGTCGAACTTGCGCTGAGCGCGAGGTAACCCTACCACTAAATCAATGTTGATCATTTTCCAATTTCACATTGGAATTTCGATAAGGTTAGTTAACCTACCGGGCTTCTGATGCTCGGCTTCACCTGCTGACAATTCGGACATTTAGATACAAAGTCTGCCACACCTCTCTTTATACCGCTCCACCAATAAACTTCCCGGAGATCTTGATACATTTTTGTAGAACCTGGGTGCACGGAATACCTGGAAGTGTGAGCTTCCGCCATCACCCTCTCCCGAAGATTATCCACATCAGGAACACATAGCCTTCCCTGGCACCGTAAAACACCATCATCGCTACCGAGTGAAAATGCCGAAATTTTTCTATTCAAAACTGCCTCCTTCAACTGCGCCAGTGCTGGATCCATATACTGATTTTCCTTGACTTCCGCTACAAGTGATGATTGTGACCCATTATGCACCATAATATTTCCCCCGTCTGAGGTCGAGAGACAAACCCCCAGAATGGCCAATTGATAAATCTCCCGGGCCGTAGGCCTCTGATCCACTTTCAAATGAGCCAAAATACCCATAGACTTCTGACTGAGAGCGTCGGCCACCACATTCGCCTTCCCTGGATGGTACAAAATGTTCATGTCATAATCCTTAAGAAATTATAACCATCGTCGCTGCTTGAAATTCCATTCCTTCTGCTTAAACAAATATTGGAGACTCTTGTGGTCTGAGAACACGTCCACATGGACCCCATACAAATAATGCCACTAGATTTTTAATGCAAACACAATTGTTGCGAGTTCTAAATCATGCGTCGGATAATTCTTCTCGTGATTCATGAGTTGCCTGGAAGCATGGCTATAACCTTCCCGCAACATGCATCCCAAACCAACCCTTGAAGCATCACAATAAACCATAAATCCCTCTGTGCCCTCTGGTAAGGTTAACACCGCTGCCGAAGTCAATCTTGATTTCAACTCCTGAAAGCTCTTCTCGCAAGCATCAGACCATTGGAACTTAATTGCTTTCTGCGTCAATTTAGTCAATGGGGAGGCGAGGGTAGAGAATCCCTCCACAAACATCCGATAATACCCAGCTAGACCTAAAAAACTGCGAATCTCTGTCGGGGTCGTTGGTCTAGGCCAATCCTTCACCGCTGTGATCTTTTGGGGATCAACCTTAATCCTTTCTCTGGAAACAACATGACCCAAAATTGCGACTGACTCCAACAAAAATTCACATTTTGAAAACTTGGCATACAATTGGTGCTGACGAAGAGTCTGCAGAACTTCCCTGAGGTGATTAGCATGATCCTCCCGACTCTGCGAGTAGACAAGGATGTCATTAATAAAAACAATCACGAATGAGTCAAGAAACGGTTTTAAAACCCGATTCATAAGATCCATGAAAGCCGCTGGAGCATTGGTAAGTCCAAAGGACATTACCAAAAATACAAAATGGCCATAACGAGTTCTAAAGGCGGTCTTAGGAATATCATGCTCTCTGATCTTCAACTGGTGATACCCCGACCGTAAATCAATTTTTGAGAAAAACCTCGCACCCTGCAATTGGTCGAACAAATCATCTATCCGAGGCAATGGATACTTGTTTTTGATAGTGACTTTGTTGAGCTGTCGATAATCAATACACATCCGAAGCGACCCATCCTTCTTCCTGACGAAAAGAACAGGAGCGCACCACGGCGACACACTCGGCCGAATTAACCTCTTCTCTAATAAGTCTTTCAACTGCTCCTTTAAATCTCTCAACTCTGCTGGATCCATTCTGTATGGTGGAATAGATATTGGCTTCATAACTGGAAATACATCAATCCCGAAATCAATCTCTCTATCTGACAAAATCCCTGGAAGCTCGTCCAGAAATACTTCAAGAAACTCATTCACGACTGGGACGGACTCGGGGGCAGAAACTTCTGAAGTGGTGTCCGCAAACCGGACCAAATGATAAACACACCCCCTTTTAATCATCTTTGAGGCCTTAAGGTAGGAAATTAACCTACCCTTTGGCACCACACCATTCCCTTTCCACTCAACAACTGACTTATTAGGGAACTCCAGTCTCATAATTCGGGTTCGGTAGTCGAGTTTAGAAAAGCACGATTAAAGCCAATCCATTCCCATGATAACATCAAAATCTACCATCCCAAGTTCGATAAGATCGGTCGTGGTATCTCGACCACACACCGTGACAACACAATTCTTATAGACTCACGCGGCTATAATAGAATCACCAACCGGAGTCGACATAGAGAACGACTCATGAAGTTGTTCGGGTTCTATCCCAAAACTTGAAGAAATTAATGGGGTAACATATGACAAAGAGGACCCCGGATCAATAAGAGCATAAACACCAAGTGCTTGAACAGCCAGAATACCTGTAATAACATCTGGAGAAGCCTCCGCACTCTGCCGACCACTCAAAGCATAGAAGCGACTGGGTCCACCTCTACTACGAGCTCCACCTCTAACTGCACCACGCCTTGCTGGAGTTGGAGGACGCACTAAAGATGCGGCGACTGAAGAACCGGACGGCTGAGCAAAACCACTACCCATGCCCTGACTGAGCGCACGACGATCCCGCCGAATATGACCTCTCACCCTACACCAGTAGCATACCGGGATATCCAGGTAACAAGGCTTGGTATGGAACCTCCCACACTTAGCGCATGGATCCCTCCTCTGCTGCTGGAACCTCCCTCCTGGACGACCGGACTGATGGGGTCTCCTACTGTCTGATCGTGGTCCCCAACGACTGCTCTGCTGATAATGGTGCACTGATGGTGGTGCACTGGATGAGGACTGAGCATAAGACTGGGATGGCCCTGATGGTCCTCTCCCCTGAACTAGTCTCCCTCCTCCAACTGAACTCCCCGAGTGGCCCACTGACCGGCCTGCTAATACTCTCCCTCTCCGACCTTATCTTCAATTTTCTAGCTTCCGTGGCCTGGGAGAATCCCACTATCTTACCATAATTCATGTCTGAGTGCAAGGCAGCTATTGCAGCTTTATTCACAACCAAGGGACTGAGGCCCTGAACAAACCGTCAAACTCTGGCACCCATAGTCGATACCAACAGAGGAGCGTACTTGGACAACCTCACTAACTCCATGTGGTACTCCCACACACTCATATTACCCTGCTTGAGAACCTTAAACTCCATAGCACGGGCTGCCATAGCCTCGGCAGGCAAGAAGTGATCCACGAAAGCATCAAAGAACTCATCCTATCTCGCCGGAGGGCTTCCCTTCCCACAGGAATTGTCCCACATCTCGAACCATGAATACGCTGCTCCCCTCATCCTGTAAGATTCTAATTCAACCCCCTCTGTCTCTGTATCCTTCATAACCCGAAGCGTCTTGCACATCTCATCTAGAAAATCCTGCGGATCGGCCTCTGGATCAATGCCTGAGAACTCTGGAGGAGCCAATCGCAGAAACTGGTTGACTCTGGAACCGGCGGAATCTCCCTGTCCGCTAGAGGGCGCAGGGGCAGCATGTGATATTTGGTCCTGAGCGGCCACTAACGGAGTCAACATATGAACAGCTCCCCTGGGGTCCCCATCGGAAGTACCGAGACTTGAAACTGGAACCAAAGAAGGATCAGGAATACCAGCGGAAGGGGTTGCAGCACACTCCGCCGCAGCCAGAATAGGAACACTCTGGTCTGGAACATAAATGCCAGGTGGATTCAAGGTCGGGGATTCGCTCTCACCCGCACCATCGGGTACAAAATTCACAGCCACGCATGGGGTGGAAATGGCCTCTAGGCCGAGTCAAGATCTATTCTTTGGTGCCATTACTGAAAATTTTGGAACAATGCACGAGTTAGACAAGAATATTTTCACTTTCCACTTCACCAAACGATATAGAATAACAATGAAAAGGGTGTTTCCTAAATGTCCATGTAGCCCCCTAATTATAGACGTGGTCGACAACACACCGATAAGAAGGGCTCTACTAGACACTGGTCCGAGACATCCTAGGACACTTTAAAAACCTTAGGCTCTGATACCAAGTTTGTCATGCCCCAAAATCGAGGGACGAGACCAGCGCCTAACCGAATTGACCCGGTCAAGCGAACCTGAATTGCCTTTCCTATCCCACGTGTTACCCCGTGATTTCAAGATACATTATTCATGTGAAATAGCCATTTATAACTTAAGCATAAACTTACAACTTGAATTCATTTATACTCTTTATCATTACCAACATATGAGACCAAAGGCTTACAAATTTCATACAACATTAACAACATGGACCACGATTCTGAATCATATACTTACTACCCAAAATACACATGTACATTACCCACATTGTGTCTACGGAGCCTCTACGATTACAAAAGATTTATATAATACTTGTTGGCAACAAGGCCCCGGCTATACCTTACACTACACAGTAGACTCAAAATAAGGCGACATGAGCCACACGTGGCCCTGGGAGGAAGTGGGGCTACCAGAACAGCTGACGGAAAGGAGAGGAGGCACTACTGACGGTTGGCTGAATTACCTGCTGTAGAACCACCTACATTCATATAAGAAAATATAGCGCCCCCAGCAAAAGGGACGTTAGTACTGTGGAATAGTACTAGTATGTATGAACAGACTTTATCGCAAGTAAAATCAAACAATACCCAGATAAGAGACAGTAATAGAACAAATCAACCAATGTACATGGAAAGAAGCATCCAAAATCAACAAGTTTCACAATCTCTCCTTTTTCCCTTTCAATATCACCATATTCAAGAGTTTCCCAGATGTTCATCTCAATAGTGATAATGATCACATTCCATCCTTATTACCTCGGCCACCCTTATTACCTCACATCTCAATATCCTTATTAGTTCTTGTTGCAGTGCGCAACCCGATCCTACCCGACAATCATATTTCGTAACAACAACCACAAACAATCAAATCACAAGAATTATTCCTTTCAAGGAACACAAGTTCATATCAACAATTAACTATTTGATCTCAAGGCACATTGACTCTCACCAAGCAGTAATTCATGTACACGGTGTTACCATAATTGTTCAACCCATTTACATCATTTCAGAATACCCTTTTTCATCACTTACCACGCATGGTTTTTAGCCATCATATACGTACCCACACTTGGGCACATTAACATTCTTTCATTCATTAACACATACTTTCATATCGATACCCTCGAGCTTTTACGAGCTTTGCACATAAAAGGATAGGCACATCAAAACACCTTTCACAATCTCATATAGCACGGTAGTATATCAAACAACTAGGATGATCAGAGAATAGAATCTTACGTCTCAACACATTTGAACAATCAATTCACATATTTGCAAACAAGGTACGCATACCGTATGCTCGGACCCAACAAGGAGATTCTACAAGGTTAAAGTTAGCCATACATACCTGGGGTCAAAATCCCTTTTTAACTTTTACTCACAAATCATCGAACTGACTAGTACCGTCAATCTAGTTCACAATTAAACATATTCAACTCAGAATTGGAAATCATGCATACAATTTGAACTCTTTTAATCATTTTATCGAGCGTTATGTGACCCCATTAGATCACCACCCCTTCTTTGTGAACTTTACCCCAACTCTCTCCACTTTAGATTATGGACATTAATGAGCATGCATGAAAGGTATCAACTATATTTTCAAGAATCAATTCATGAGAGTCCCCTTTTGTTTAAAACATGAAAACTAATGGAAAGGGGTTGGGGATTCTTACCTGTTAGAATGTAGAAGAAGATGATTACTCGAAATTTCCAGGCCTGAATGACTTTTAAAATACAATTGATAAAGATGAAGCTTTCTCTCTGAAGAACCCTCTCTCCCCTCTCTCTAATTTTGTTCAGAAAATGGTTAAAAATGAAGGGGAGGTGTGTTTTAATGAACTGGGGTCGGGTTTTAAAATTAGAAAATAGGAGCCCGATACAAGAATACGGTCAGGAATGCGATCGCATTCCTGACATGCGGTCCGCAGAATGGCCCTCAAGATGGGCTAAAATCGAAAACAATATGCGCAGGTATGCGACTATTATGCGGTCCGCATACATGTTATGCGATCACATAGTGCGTCGCATAACCTCTTTCCCAAAAATGAAAGGCAACAATGTGACGGCTATGTGGTCCGTAGAACTGAAATGCGATATATATTGGACCGCATAGTTCTCCTCAAATGGGGCAGTGATTTGCCCATGTATGCGACCATTATTCGGTCCGCATATACGTTATGCGATCGCATAGTGCGTCGCATAACGCCTACTTTATGGAAAGTTTTATTCTTTATGTCCCAGGGTACTTTTTACTCAATTTAGGTCCATTTTTAAAAAAATTCACAATAAAAGAAACTCGGGAACTCATTCGGGCATTATTTTAAACAAGAAAATTTTATGGGTCTTTACTCTCTGTCCAGGGGTAGAGAACATCACAAACCCTTACACGAACCACGAGTTGATGAAATCATTCCTGCTGAGTTTACCTTTACTAGGGATAGTCAGGTTCTTGTAGACCAGTCGTTATCCCTTGATAGTGTTGATAGGTATCCCACTCTTATTACCGAAGGTTTGATTCCCCTTGTTCGCAGGGAATGTTCTTGGGAGTCTGATTTTCCCATTGTTATTCCGAATAGTAATCAAAGAATAACGTCTTACAAGACAAGGCCTTCTTTTGGTTACACTTACCCTTTTACTCTAGGGTTTAGACCTCCTATTGATCCAGTTATCATCGAATTTTGTCGTTTCTTCAACATTTTCTTAGGACAAGTTGGTCCTCTTGTGTGGCGGGTTTTTGCGTGTCTTAGATGTTTAGCTTTTATACCCTCGGTTCCTTTTTCCTTCAATCACCTCATTCATCTTTATTCTCCTACCTTATTTCGTCAAGGGGTTTTCACTCTGGCTGCTAGGAGAAAAAGAATGTTGGTAACCCCTAATGACTATAAGGATAGAGGTTGGTACCTTCGGTATGTTGATATTCCCACTGCTGGTTTAGTTGGCGAGGAAATGCTCCTCTTCCCTAAGAAGTGGAATCGCACACGTGAGTACACTTTAGCTCACATTTGTTATTTTTCATCTCTTTGCTTTAAGTGTTTTATTAACACCGTAGCTATTTTCTTCCTCTTTCAGCAATCATGGGTACTGTTGAAAATGTCTCCAGTATCCGTGATTGGGTAGAAAAGCTGTTGTCGGTTGCTCCATTAGAGGAAAGATGTTGGAAGTACTTCTCCGTGAAGTACGGTTGGAAAGTGAAGACTCATGGTAAGTGAAACTTTTGTTTTCGCTTCTTTTTCTTACTCGAGCTTCTTTTTCTTAATTTGTTTAATCTTTTTCCTTTTGACAGGGTTTTCTGCTCGGGGGATGTCTACTACATCCATTCCGAAGATGTCTTTGGCTCATGCCCAGGAGATTATTACTGGTTCCTCTTCTTCCAAGTGGAAATATAGTGGGTCTAAGACCTTAGAAGAAGAAGAAGAAGAAGAGGAGGGCATTCTGGTGCACATGTCACGTAGAAGAAGAGTGGTCTCAAACGATGAGTCTACATCCGTGGCAGTGTCTTCCGTACCTGATGTCAGACCTTCTAACCCCGGGGATTCTTCTTCTTCTCTTGCTCATGATTCTGTGGGTCATCTATTCCACGAAGGTTTTGGCCCTGCTATTAATGAGGCGCCTCTGGATGTTTTTGCTCCCTCCTTTAGAGAAATCTCTTCATCCGTTCCGGTTATTTCCACTGCTCATCTAGCCATTTCTGCTCCCTCTGCTGCCTTGCCCGTGGATTTCTCAGCTCCTCAAGTTTTCGTGCCAAAGACTTCTTCAGCTCCACAAATTTCATTGCCCGTGGCTCCTTCATCTCATCCTGCTTCCATGCCTCCTGTTAGAGAAGTAGGGTCTTCCAGCAAGGAGATGAGGCAAGTGCCAATTGAGGTTCCGGCTGATGGGAGCCTTTTTAGGAAATCCGGCCAACCCGAAGTGTGGCTGAAGCCTTTGATTGGCCCAACAGAGAGGACCAAGCTAGATAGTCACAGTTTTCTTACCTGGGCTAATGAGGTTGTGCCTTCCTCCTTGAAGGTAACGTTCATTCTTTTGTATCTCATTTTTATGCATGTAATCACCGTATCTAATTGATTTTGTTTTTGTAGATCAATCTCATAGGCATAGAACACATGAAGAGGATTTCTAACATAGATCAAGAGCTAAAGAAGTGGCATGCTGAAGCATGGAATTGGAAGGGGCAATATGAAAGCCTGAGGCTCGACATGGAAGCCTTAGAAGAAGAAAAGAATACCTTGGAGCGGCAGATGAGAGTTGTGGCTGCGGAGTTGGCAGTAGAGAAGGCTTCTTCTAACCAAGCGGACAAAGACAAGAAAATTCTTGAGTCTTCATTTGTTGAGCAATTATCCCGTGCCTCGGAAGAAGTTAAGAGCTTGAAAGCCTTACTAGATCAGAAGGAGGAATACTCAGGCGAGCTTGTGCAGTCACTTACCCGCACTCAGGAGGATCTTCGCATTGCTTAACACAAAACCCAATCTTTGGAGGAGTCAATTGTTCCTTTGAGGGCTTCCCATGGAGTTGCTGAAGTTGAGAAGGATGGGTTAAGAGCTGAGCTTTAGATATAGGAGATAGATTATGAAAGTCTCGAAGAGGCGGCAGTTGTCGATGTTAGTTGGGCGTACATGAATTCTCGCCTCGATAGATTGACAGACATGAGTCGGGGAGATTTCGACCTGAATGCTGAAATTGTTAAGATCAAGGAAGCCATGGAAAAGGCTCAACAAGGTTTAAAGCTTTCCCCACCTGAAGGTGAGACTCCTGATGTCCAAGCCTCTTCGTCTCAAGCTGCTCTTACTCCTTCTGCTGATGAAGAAGTCAATCCCCCTCCTTAAGATAAGATGTTGATTCACCCTTTTTTTTAAATCTTTGTCTCAATTGGTGGGTACCCCCAGACCTATCGGGGTAAATATGGATCTCTCTAAAGTCCCCAAATGAAAACTTATGGGAACCTCAACTTAATCTTCTGCTTTTGTTTTACGTTGAGTTTATGTTCTAATCTTTATATCTTTTGCATGCTTTATTTTTTGAGGTTTTAGTTTTACCTCTGAGTTTTGCATATAGAATGCTTTACATTACTCGCACCTTTTCGTAATAGGCACGGTTTCATATAAAATGTGTGCCTTTTTGTAGTAGGCATAATTTGTGAAAGAGGGCCCTTTCTGATCGACACTTAATAAAGAAGACGTCTCAACTTCATAAAGGTGTAATAATGCAATAGAGTGATAGGAATTTTTCACGTGTTTAAGAATGTTTCTGAGGAAAGTTTTTTTGTTTGGACTTTAACAACATTTTACATGTGTTTGATTATCGTCTAAAACTCATGTTGAAATTGTTTTCTTTTAACAGATTTGATATACACTTGTATTTCGTAACTGTTTTTTGTATGTAACAGTTTTTCGTTCGTAACAATTTTTATTCAAATTGGGGTTTTCACCCGTAACTATTTTTGTTGACAACATTTTTCAATAAGCATGAGAGAAATTCTCTTACATCCGTAACTGTTTTACAGTTTTTTGAACAAGTACAAGGATTTTGATCTTTCATCTGTAACTGCTTTATTTGATAACAGTCTTCTATATGAGTACAAATATTTCGTAACTATTTTTAGTTACAACAGTTTTGATGAGTACAATGATGATGATCTTTTATCCATAACTGTTTTGAATAAGTACAAAGATGTGCATTTCTTCCTCGTAGCTAACATTTTTCCCTTTAACCTGAACATGTTCGAAGGTTTTTTGGATTAGGCTTTGTGTTCGAGTCTTTGGCTCTTTCGATTTTGCTCGTATCACTTGGTTTGCTGGATAGATGGATCTTCAGGCTCGAGCTTTGACTTTTTGATAGACTTTTTTGCTTCGTTTTTGCCTTCCATACTGTATAGTCCCCCAAGTGTTTGAGTTTTGAAGAATGAAATTTCGACCACTTGACTATTCCTTCCTTGTGGTCCTTTTCCTGAAAAGGAAAAACATACGGGACTCGAAGGTATATAATTTTTAGATGACGACTACTTAACCCTTTAAAATGTCCATCAGAAAGTGTAACCCTAGACCGGGAATTTAGTTATTTCTTCGCGTCTTTGCAAGTCTAATATCATCATCTGGTGATGGGTTAGCTTTATGACTATCATCTAAAAAGGTTAGTAAAATTTCAAATGTTCAAAATAAAATCGAATGTGTGATACCTGACCGGGAGTACTTCTTTCCCTTAAAAGTAGTACTTCTTCAAGTGAATGGCATTCCAACTTGTTGGTAGGATTCTTCCGTCCGTAATTTCCAACTCTTAGGCGCCCTTCCCAGCTATGCCTCGGATTTTGTAGGGTCCTTCCCAATTTGGATTTAGCTTTCCTGCGCCTGCTTCTTTCGTTGATTGAAAGACTTTTTTGAGGACAAACTCCCCAACCTGAGATGAGATTTACGGTTGTAATAACGCTCTCCGATTTGTTTTTGAGCTGTCATCCGTATCAGTGCTGCTTCTCACCGTGGTTCGAGCAGGTCCATATTGGTCCTCAATTCGTCGTCGTTTGCTTCCTCCGAGGATGTTGTAAGACTTAAGCTTGGTTCGCCAATCTCTACAGGTATTAAGGCTTTTGAGCCATAGATAAGCGCGAACAGAGTTTCTCCCATGGCTGTTTTTGAAGTTGTCCTGTATGCCCATAATACCGCTAGTAACTCATCAGATCAGTTTCCTTTGGCTCTATCTAGCCGCTTCTTCAGATTGTTGATGATGAATTTATTCGTTGACTCAGCATGAGCGTTAGCCACGGGATGGTATGTCATTGAAGTGATCCGTTTAATTTGCCAGCTTTCGAAGATATCTGTGAT
The DNA here is from genome assembly GCA_005239505.1 of Nicotiana paniculata. NCBI lineage: Eukaryota > Viridiplantae > Streptophyta > Magnoliopsida > Solanales > Solanaceae > Nicotiana > Nicotiana paniculata. Next base: position 73,862 of record ML334241.1, read on the forward strand.
TTGGGAGCCTATAAATTGTGGGCCATTATCACACACGATCTCCTTCGGTATCCCAAAGAGGCATATATGTTTCTCCATAAGAAACTTTTAACTTCCTTTTCTCGCACCTGTCTGAACGCTTATGCCTCTACCCATTTTGTAAAATAGTCGGTTAGCACGAGCAAAAACCATACCTGTCCTTTAGCTGTGGGAAGACGTCCCACTATGTCTATCCCTCATTTTATGAAGGGCCATGGGGATATTATGGGATGTAATAATTCCGCTGGTCGATACATGTTATTGGCAAACCTTTGGCACCTGTCGCATTTGGATACGAAATCCTCGGCCTCTTCTTCAATCTTAGGCCAATATATCCAGCTCTAATTAAGGTTTTCACTATGGATATCGCCCCTAAGTGATTTCCACAGTGTCCTTTATGGACTTCTTTCATCACAAACTCCGTTTGATTAGGTCTGAGGCATTTTTTTAGGGGCCCTCCAAACATTTTGCGATATAACGATTTGCGAATGAGGTAGTACCGTGCAACTTTGCGGCGAAGTGCTTGAGCTGTTTTCTTGTCTTCGGGTACGGTGCCATTCTGTAAAAAAATTAGGATTTCGTTTCCCTAATCCCAGGTTAAATTGTTGAAAGTTACCTCATTTCTGTCCTGGTCGATCGCTGAATGAAATAGAGGAACGACAATTGCATTGTCCTTCTTTGCTACTCCTGTGACTGCTGCGAGGTTAGCTAATGTATCTGCTTCAGCATTTTCCTCTCTAGGTATTTGTACTACCTTCCATGTTTTGAATTGTCTCACGAGCTCTCGTACATTTTCGAAATATTGTAGCATCCGAGTCTCTCGAGCGATCTAAGTCCCTTGCATCTGATTTACTACCAGTTGGGAATCGCTTTTGATCACGATTAGCTTGATTGAAAGCTCTCATGCAAGTTCTAATCCTGCAATATTAGCTTCGTACTCTTCCTCATTGTTAGTTATAGGATAACATTTGATAGTCTGCCGTGTCTTTTCACTTGTGGGTGATATTAAGACTATGCCTAAGTCGGCTCTTTTATATTGGCATAACCATCGGTAAATAGGGTCCATAGACCCGGATTAAAACCATTGAAGAGTTTTAACTCTTTCCCCACTTCAGGGACAATGCTATTACTAAAATCAGCGACAAAATCAGCTAAGATTTGAGACTTGATTGCAGTCCTAGGCCGATATATTATTTCATGCTCAATTAATTCTATGGACCACTTGGCTAATCTTCCTGATAGCTCTTGTTTATGCAGTATGTTTCTGAATGGATACGAGGTCACAACTGTGATTGGATTCATTGAAAGTATGGCCTTAATTTTCTAGATGTCATGATTAGAGCTAAGGATAACTTTTCTAGATGTGGATATCTAGTTTCAGCATCCAGTAATGTCTTGCTTATATAATAAATAGGAGATTGTTTACCTTTATTCTCCCTTACCAATACTGCACTTACAATAATTTCCGAGACAACAAGGTAGACGTATACTCGCTTCCACTCCTTCGGCTTTGACAACAAAGGTTTTGATAGGTAAGCCATTAGGTCTTTGAGAGCCTGTTGACATTCTTCAGTCCATCCGAACCGGTTTTGCTTTTTGAGAACTGCAAAGAACTTGAAACTTTTCTCGGAAGATTTGGAAATAAATCTTCCTAAGGCTGCAATTCTTCCCGTTAGTATTTGAACTTCTTTTTTATTTATAAGTACATCAGGTATTTCTTCCATAGCCTTAATTTGATCAGGATTTACCTCTATTCCCCTGTTTGATACAAGGAAACCCGAGAATTTACCTGATTCCACGCCAAAAGCGCATTTTTCTGGATTAAGCTTCATATTATACCTGCGTAAAATGTCAAAGGTAATAGAGAGGTGCTGGAAATGGTTTTCCGCCCGTGTTGATTTTACCAGCATGTCATCAATGTAAACTTCCATTGTTTTTCCTAGATGTTCCTGGAACATCTTGGTCACTAGCCTTTGATATGTGGCTCCAGCATTTTTTAAGCCAAAAGGCATGACTTTATAACAATAAGTCCCCCTGCTTGTAATAAAGGAGGCTTTTTCCTCGTCTGGGGGATTCATTTTAATCTGGCTATAACCAGAATACGCATCTAGAAAGCTTAACAATTCATGACCTGCGGTGGCATCAATCATTTGATCTATATGTGGTAATGGGAATGAATCTTTGGGGCATGCTTTATTTAAGTCAGTATAATCTACGCATACTCTCCATTTTCCATTNTAAGTCGGTATAATCTACGTACACTCTCTATTTGCCATTCTTTTTAGGTACTACCACAGTGATAGCTAGCCAGTTAGGGTACGTTACCTCTCGTATCGAACCAATTTTGAAGAGTTTCTGTACCTCTTCGTCCATCACTTGGTTCTTGAATGGTCCTTGCTTTCTTTTCTTCTGCTTAACAGGTACGAATGATGGATCTTCATTTAGTTTATGAGTCATCACTTTTGGTGGGACACCTGTTATATCTGAGTGGGACCACGCAAAGAAATCTGCATTAGCCTTTAAATAATCAATTAACTTACCTCTTCGACCGGGGCTCAGCCTCGTGCCTACATACACTTTCTGTTAAGGTTTTTGTTCAAATAATGGAACAACTTTCGAGCTATTCCGTAGTTGTTTTGATGTGCTCCTCTTCCTCCGGTTCATGAATGACGTCCGGTCTGGAATCTACATCAGTGTAGTCCAGTTTATCTTCCGTGGTGACTTTGTTCGCCTTTTCATGAGTATTTTCTTCTGTTTCTGTTTGAACACTTATTTCTTTCGTACCTATTAGGTCAATGACTTTTCCCGTACCTGTTTGACTGGTAACATCTGTCTGGGAGATTTCTCTATCTTCCGATTCTTCCACCTCTACTTTTTTGTTATAATGCACCACAAAATTTATATTTCTAGATATTTGTTGATCTCCTTTAATCTGTCTGATTCCCCATTCTGAAGGGAATTTTATTACCTGATGCAAGGTAGATGGTACTGCTTTCATGTCGTGGATCCAGGGCCTCCCCGTGATTACGTTATAATCCATGTTAGTATCGATGGCTTGGAATTTCTTGTTTTTAACTACTCCCTCGGCATAAGCGCTAAGTTCAATTTCTCATTTAGTTATCACTGTAGAGTTGTCAAACCCTGATATAGCTTGTGCCTTTGGGATCACCTGATTTCCCAAGAGCATTTCTTCCACGACTCTTAGCAAGATTATGTCGACTGAACTACCTGGATCAATCAACACTCTTTTAACGTTAGTGTCATGAATGAGTAAGGATATTACCAGAGCATCGTTGTGGGGGAGCATTAGTCCGCCGATGTTTGCATCATCAAAGGTTATATCATCCACGTCGGGATTTTCTCAAACCCGCTTTTTGTGTGTAACTGTGATCTTCGAGGCTAATTTGAAAACTATTCCGTTTACTTCCTCTCCTCCATGTATCACGTTGACGGTTCTCTTTAGAGATGGAGGCTTCGGGGGCTCCTGCCTGTTCTTCATATATGCCTATTTACCTTTATCACTAAATAATTCTATTAAATAGCCCTGTTTCAATAATTGTTCTATTTCACTTTGTAAAAATCTCCAATCTGCAGTTCTGTGTCCATGATCATTATGGAATTCACACCAAAAATCTGGGTTCCTCTTATTCGGGTTTGAGCTCATTTCTTTGGGCCATCGAACCTTATCACCCATATTTCTTAATACTGAAATTAGTTCGGAGGTACTTACATTGAAAGTGTGATCCCCAATTCGTGCATTACCTGTAGTTCATTCATCCCAATCCTTTCTGGATCTGATGAGGATGATCCCGCATCTCTACTTGGTGGTCTATAATCAAACCTGGGACGAATTTCACGTCCCGATGGTCCCAAGTAAGGATTGTACCTATTTTTACCTGATCTCCTGTCTGATTCGAAACGTCTGGATCTGGTATGATCTTTATCTTTCGAACGAGCAATGGTATTTTCTTCTATTCGAAGTTTAGTATTGTACCTGTTATAAACATCGTTCCACATTGTAGCTGGAAATTCTCTCAAGCTTTCTTTGAGTCTCCTCATGGCTTCTGAGCTTTTGTCATTTAGATTACTTGCAAATGCCATGGCTGCCCAATTATTAGGCACCTTTGGTAATTGAATTCTTTCTCGTTGGAACCTATCTACAAATTCACGGAGTAGTTCCGTGTCTCCTTGCTTTATTTTAAATATGTCCTCCATTCTTTTCTTGACTCTTTGCGCACCGGAGTGTGCTTTTATGAAAGAATCTGCAAGCTCAACAAAAGAATCGATAGAATTCTCAGGAAGAAGAGAATACCAGGTTAGGGCTCCTTTGGTAAGCGTTTCTCCGAATTTTTTGACAAGGACTGATTCAATCTCTTGTTTTGTTAAGTCGTTGCCCTTTACTCCGGTGGTAAAAGCAGTCACGTGGTCGCGTGGGTCAGTTGTTCCGTCATACTTAGGAACGTCAGGCATTTTAAACTTCTTCGGTATATGCAAGGGTGCTGCACTTGGTTTCCAAGGTTGTTGAGAATATCTATCAACATCAATGCCTTTGATAACAGGTGGTACTCCAGGAATTTGCTCGATCTAATCATTTTGTTCCTTCACCTGTTTCTGCAAGGTTAGTAGTAAATTTTGTAATTCAGAGTTATTAGTCATACCTGGTCTCGCTTCGAGCGATTCGTTAGGAGTGTCATCCCTTGTTGAGTTTAACAACCCAGACTGAGGATTTTCCACGGTGATAGTGTTATTGGGAGGTGGTGTCAGTGATGTAGGTGATGCCGCTGGTAATCCCCTTGCAAATTCTTGCAAAGCTTGGCCCACATACTCCGCAATCATTTTCTTTACCCGATCTTGTTCTACCGTTTGATCATTATTATCATTGTTGTTATTGGATCTTTCTGGGATTATTCCTTTGAACCACGTGGGGTTTCTAAAGGTGATGGAACCGGGGTTCCATTTCTCTGCTGGTTGTTGTCGTTGGAGTTCGACATAGTTAAGAGGATATCGCTTGAAAAGCAAACAAAGATTATCAAACTTCCCGGTAACGGAACCAATTTGTTTAACCAAAGAATTAGATCCTTTGACCAAAGCTACTTTTAGGATGAACACAGGTTTATGATAATCCAGGAAATAGTAATAAATAAAAAGGAGTAAGTAAATAGACAATAATATGATGCACAGAAAAGTAAAATGTATTGTATTCGTAGTTCAGATGCCTTTACAACTTATATTTTCTCCCTTATATAGCGAATTTCTTAATATAACGTCTATCTCTTACAATGATCGCTCATTAATGACTAATTATTACATTAATGGGACATTACAAAGAATAACCGTAACTGTTGCGTGAAGGTTGTGTAACGTATAATTCATTAATTGAGGATCTCTGAATCTGCCCGTAACTCTATCTGGATTAATTCTAATCGTGTATCTTCTTTGTCTCAATCAGTTGAGTTTCTCGTAGCTGATTTCCCCGTAGGTTTATTGAGCCGTGCCTCTTTGCTTCGCACCTCTTTATTGAATCATGTCTAGCTGACATGTTTTACTTGATCCACGTAGCCGGCTGAGTCATCGGGAATTATCATACGTGTAAAAATCTTTTTTACCAATACACTAAGCTCTGCTCCCGATCTTACACAAGACTAAGTTCTGCTCCCGATCTCATGGGCTGGAATATCGCCATTTTCTCCGAAGGCGTCATAGTCCGAAAGCATCATCCTCATAAACGGAAGACACCATGCCATGGCATAAGGATCTATCAATATTGCACATCATTATTCAAAGGCGTCATAGTTCAGAGGCACCATTTTCATGGCCCGAGAACATTATTTCATGGAATGCGAATCCCTTATCACGCAATTCATGGCCCAGGACATCATGGTCTAAGGACATCATTCCCATCATCCAAAGACAACTTTCATGGTCCAAAGGAAATTTGCATCCTACTTAAATTATCGCAATAAACACCTATATGTTTTGTGTTTAAGTGTTGCATGCAATCCAGGAAGTAACCGTTCTCCTAAGGGGAGCAATCTTCATTCCGATTTCCGTTCAACGTTAACATTCTGCAATTATTTCAAACGTATCCAACCATCTTCCATTACCCATTTCCACCTGATAACCGTTAAACTATCCATAACCGTTCCAAGGTACTTCCATTCACAATTCCAATATCATTTTATATAGAAGAATTTGTCCATTCCTACAACAACTCCATCGGCTTAGTCCACCGCTGGATCTAGAACTACACACGGCCTGATTATCGTAAAACCAGGGATATGTAGGCAACTCAGAAACCGGAGTTCGGCCTATATTTTTCCAAACACTCTATTCGGTCAAAATCGGTCATCATTTCTTTACCCGACAACTCTTTCATCATTCCCGGATAAGGAGGGGCAGCTGTTGATACCCAAATTTCCCTCATATTTTTAAAGATATATATATATATACACACACACACACACTTTCGAAACAGTACTTATGCATCATCATTTAGCTTATAAGCATAAACAAGTATATTTCATAATATTTAAAGGCTTTAAGTCGATTTATTTCTGCATTTTTATTATGTAAATATCCAGTAATTATCCTTCAAATTATTTTTATGATGATTTAATCATCTAAACTTATCATTTACACCAACATGATGTTTTTAAATATTTTTCAGTGCATTTTTATAATTACATTTGCATCTTAGGGCTAATTGTATATTTTTGCAATAATAGCCCATATTCATGTATAATTATATTATTTAGGTATTGTAGGAGTATTAAGGTTGAGGAGGTCGTGGGTACGATGGGTAATATGAATCGGGGCAAAGCGATCGGACCTGACGATATTCCAGTAGAGTTTTGGAGATATGCGGGTAGTGTAGGCTTGGAGTGGCTGACTGGGTTGTCTAATGTTATCTTCAGGACAAAGAGGATGCCTGATGAGTGGCGGTGGAGTACAATGGTTCCGGTGTACAAGAAAAAAAGGGATATTCAGAATTGTAACAACTATAGGGGTATCAAGTTACTAAGAGGGTGGTTGAAGGGAGGATAAGGAGGCGGTGTCTATATCAGAAATCAGTTCGGGTTCATGCCAGGTCTTTCTACTACGGAAGCTATCCACCTTATATGGAGGTTGGTGGAACTATACAGGGATAGGAAGATGGATTTTCATATGGTGTTTATTGACCTAGAGAAGGCATATGACAAAGCCCTAGGGACGTCCTTTGGAGGTGTCTGGAGGTGAAAGGGGTGCCGGTGGCTTACATTAGGGCGATAAAGGATATATATGATGGAGCTATGAATTGGTTTAGGACTGTGGGAGGTGACTCAGAGCCTTTTCCAGTGGTTATGGGGTTACACCAAGGATCTGCGCTCATCCCGTTCTTATTTTCTCTAGCGACGGACACACTGACACAACATATCCAAGGAGAGGTGCTATGGTGTATGTTGTTCGCTGATGATATATTTCTGATTGATTAGACACGAGGTGGTGTTAATGGGAGACTGGAGGCAGGCCCTGGAGTTTAAAGGTTTCAAGTTGAGTAGGACTAAGACATAATATATGGAATGTAAGTTCAGCGGCGTGACGGGGGAAGCGGATGTGGAATTCATTCTTGACTCACAGATCATCCTCAAGAGAGAAAATTTTAAGTACTTATGGTTAATTATCCAAGGAGATGGGGAGATCTACAGGGATGTTACGCACCGTATTGGGGTGGGGTGGATGAAATGGAGGTTAGCGTCTGGAGTCCTTTGTGACAAGAATGTGCCACCTAAACTCAAAGGTAAGTTCTATAGAGAGGTGGTTAGACCGGCCATGTTGTATGGAGTTGAGTGTTGGCCAGTCAAGAATTCACATATCCAGAAGATGAAAGTAGCAGAAATGAAAATGTTGAGATGGATGTGTGGGAACACTAGGCTGGATAAGATTCAGAATAAAGATATTTGGGAAAGGGTGGGCGTGGCTCCCGTGGACGACAAGATACAGGAAGCGCAGCTTAGATGGTTCAGACACGTGCGGAGGAGAAGCCTAGATGCACCGTTTAGGAAGTGTGAGCGGTTGACTTTGGCAGGTACGAGAAGAGGCAGAGGGTGGCCTAAGAAGTATTGGGGCAAGGTGATCAGGTAGGACATGAGCGGCTTTAGATTTTTGATGACATGGCTCTTGATAGGAACATGTGGCGGTCGAGAATTAGGGTGGTAGGATAGGGGGAAGTCGAGAGTTCTTCCCTCTTTGTACCGGGTAGTCTGATGGAGTTTCATATAGGTTTGTTAGCGGTCTTCGTTGTTGTTATTTTCTTTCTGGCATATTTTGTTGTTACATGCCTTTTCTCTTGTTTCTTTTCTAATATTATTATCTCTCCTGTTGAGCTGAGAGTCTCCTGGAAAAAACCTCTCTACCGTTTTCGGGGTAGGGGTAAGGTCTGTGTACCCTCTACTCTCCCCAGACCCCACTAGTGGGATTTTACTGGGTATGTTGTTGTTGTTGTTGTTGTTGTTGTTATTAACTACTTTTATAAATTATTTTTTTATTAAATATGGGGTATTTAAAAACTAGCCTACATCCTACCTATTTTCGGACCAAGCCATGGCCCAACACTTAATACCCTAGCCCAATCAAATTAACCCAATCCCACAACCCGGTCGTGACCCGTCCGAACCAATCTGACCCAGTTCCCTTGTAATCGTGGTCGTTGATCTCTGAGATCAATGTCCCACATTAAACCACCCTTTTAATTATTCCCTTTCACCCCTAACCCTAATCACTCTCACCCATCCGCCGCCCTAATATCCCTCACCTCCCTTCTCCCTCCTAAGAACCGTAGCTGCCGGCTCCCTAAATTTCTTGTAATCCCACCCAATATGGGATTCTGTGGCTACCCTTTGCCATATACGACCTCTCTTTGGTACTGGTTACTCTTCTACAACATGGCAAGCAGATCTCATAAAGATTGAACCAAAATTGGTTCAAATCCTTGTCTTTTCTGATATTCTTTCTATATTCATCATTTACTCTATTGTAAGTATGAATACTTGTGTATATTTTGTTGATTCTTACTTACCCTAAAATTATGGTTTTCATATCTCTTTTAATCGAACAAAAATGGGTTTAATTCTCTGATTTAAGTGTTATTATGTCCATATTCGTCATATATTCTAATATGGCCCGTTTTTATTATATATTTGTGAATATTTATCTTACCCTAAAACTAGGGTTTTCAGATCTCTTTTAATCAAATCAAAATGATTTGATTCTCTGATTTTGAGTGTTATTATGACTATATTCGTCCTATGTTATTATTTTTGTGTATATTCTGGTAATATTTGTTTTCCTAAAAAACTAGGGTTTGCTTGACTTCTCCTAATTTGATTCTGAATGAATTTCACATGCTATTCTTTCCTTTTTCTTTAAGATAGATTGATTGTTTTTCATTTTTTGTGTGTTTAATTTTGCTACTATAAAAACCCATCCCCCTTCCCCTTTCTAGACAGAACTTTAATCACAATCTCTCACTAAAAACTGGAGTTTCTACTCTGTACTTGTTCACTATTCTATTCTATTTGGCTCTTAGTCGGCTGAAAGCCAAGGCCACCAGACTTCTACTTTTTTGGCCTCTCTTGGGTGTGAGCACTGCTTGGGTTCTTGAAACCCTTGGAACTTGACACATTCAGGACTCTGGGTCCTTACTGCAACCCTTTCTTTATTTTTCAAACAATAACTGGTTAGTTTCTAAATCCTTGCAGTGTATATACTCTATTATGTTAAGCATGTTCTTTGAAACTGCATGATTTAATATATTTCCTTGATTATTTTCTGCCTAATTCTGCATGTGATTGTTAGACTAATAATGTATCTGCACCTAGCTTAGTTAGTTTGGAAAGAATGAAGCATGCTTAGTTTAGTGTTGTTGATAATTCAAATGTTCTGCCTTGACTATATGGTTTAAACCGTATTTCTCTGCCTAATTTTGAACTTCTAATGACCAATTAATGTTACTAGCATGCCCTGACTTGTTTAAGACCGTTACTCTAAGTGTAGTATGCTCCTATGACCATGGTTGTCTCTCTATGTGTTCTTTCCATGTCCAATCTGTACCTCTGACAACTTGTTCTCCCTTTAAAATCAGTCTGCCTTGACTGATACCCTCTATGATACCTGATCCTGTTTGTATTATAATGTTTGACTCCTGTGTTTGGTATAATATGGTCCTTTAGGTCCTAAACCGGTTGCATTACTTGGTTTTACTAGCCTAATGCCCTTGCCTGTTAACTTTGCAATCCTAAGATCTTTGTCTTTTAGCACATGTCACCCTGTCCAGTGTGTTAATTTGCTTTTGGAGTTCATTATGTGATTATCCTATAGTGTTTGCAAATGCTTTTCCAAACTTGTTATCTCTATTACTTGTTTCTAATTCTGGGGCTGGCTGGAAGCCAAAGCTCTCCTCCCTATGTCTCCTCTATCAACCTCCCTAGTGTGAGCACTGCCCTGGGTTCCTGAAGACCTTGGGAACTCTGACACATTAGGGTCCAAAGGTTCTTTGCCATTTTTCCTAATTACTCAACTTTTCCCCCTTTTCATCTACTGGATAAACCAATTGGTTTGTGGCTATTCATCTATGACTTTTGATCAAGTTATGGCTACCGGATGTGGTCTATTTTGTGTAAACGGAGGTTGTTTTCTGTGTTGTTGTGAAACTGTATGGATATGGTATTGAAGACCTAGCCAGGCTGGGTATACATTGGGCGTGCCTTAGGCTCACTATAGCTTTTCTGTAATTTTGTAATTGGGTCTGAATAATGTTTTAATAATAATTGGGTGTTAGTAAAAATTGGGAAAATGTGTTTATTTTAATATTTGCATGAAACTGGTAGAATTCCTGCCTATATGTGTTTACTTTGCTCGAACATGTTTTGCTACTGTGTGTGTTAGATGACCTGCCTATAGGTGTGTAATTCGTTCAGCATATTCTGCTTCTACGTTTGTTAGATATCATGCTCATAGGAAATAAAATGACCAATGTCTCAATGTGCATTACATCATATTCGTTAGACACTATGACCATAGGGTTCTGCTAATTTATGTTCTACAAATCTGCATTTTTAGAAATCATGCTTATAGGGTTTCAACTGTTTAATAAGTTGTTTATAATTTCTCACTTAGGAAACATGCCTATAGGAGCTAAAAACAGTTTCAATCATTAATTATAGAAATTATGCCTATAGGGGTAATCCCACTCGCTTTTAAGTGTTAATATTGAACTTTCAACATTGTTTCGTTGCCACTATTAGAAAGGATGCCTATAGGATCAAACTGAGTAATTCTGAATATCTTTTGTGGTTATCACTGCCAACTATTGCACCTAGATATCATGTCTACAGGTTTAAACACTTATAATCTGTAATTTCAGTAATCAATACGCAACACTAGATTCCCTAAAATATATAGTTGTTCGGAAATCACGCCTCTAAAATGGCACTTTTCACACGAAATTGCCTGCACGTTTAAAAATCCGTAATCAAATAGAAATCATGTCCGTGTGAATTTGTTGTCTAAGTGTGGAGGATAACTTGAGCCCTTAATTGACTTTATATGAAGTCGAACTAGCTTTTGTATGTCTCATGGTTTTATCATTTTGAGCAACCTAAGTTAAGTATAGAACCACCCAAAATATAGGTCCAAACTCCTCCTGGACCATAGGCATGGGACGGGTAGTGCACACATAAGGTACGGTTTAGAATCAATTAGTGCGCCTTAGGTAACAACTCAAAGATAGTAATCGGGTAGCAGGAGATGATAGTCTATGCCCACTGAATAATACGAGTAACACCCCATCTCAAGGGAGTTACAAAGTATTATTTATGTTGTACGAGGTGATTCTTTAGGCTAAAAATCTTAGGACCCCCTTTCACCTTGTCTTAAAATCAATTATTGTGTTTATTGGTAGATTTTTGACAATAATTGCCCAATTTCTTGTCTTTCCTTTTATTTTGGACTAATTCATATAGTTCGAGTTCGGCCAGGACCCACAGTTGTGGGCCTCGAGGAATGCCTAACACCTTCTTCTCGAGATGATTTGATCTCTTATCTGATCTTTGGTGATGCAAACTGGTTAAACTAGAGTTATTTTCAAATAGGTGCCCTAATGCACCTCAAACCCGTTAGGTGGCGACTCTCTCTTTTAACACCTTCCTTTGAAAGAGTTGTCACGTGTCAAAACCTGAGTTCGCGAGAAAAAGGGGCGGGACATTATACATATCCCAAGGACTGGTATTGCAAATCATAAGCTTCTAAGAATAGAGTTCACAAAGCTGAAATGAAATAAATACATCGTTTGTTTGAAAAGTAAATAAACAGATTTTTATAGATCTAAGGCTACCATGAACAAGAGACAGATACAACCGGGACGAAGGTACATCTTCAATCCAGCTCCAATCGAACATAGCAACATCAACATCCAACATCTGCACGCAAGGTGTAGTTGTAGTATGAGCACAACCGACCCCATGTACTCAACAAGTAAAAGACCTAACCTTAGGTTGATATTAGTGACGAGCTAACACAAGGGTCGGGTCTAACACCAATATTCCGCAACAGTTCATAACAACAAAGTACAACTAATAAACGAGGTATCTCAAAAATAAAAATGCTTAGTTCGTTCACAGTTCCCAAAAAATAGGCATGCTTTCCAAGTATCTCAGTGAAAACTCAAATCTTTTACCGAAAATGCCAAGATACGAGTAAGATGTTTCATTTTCAGATAGCATGAGGAAACTACTTTTATATGCCTACATGTCAAGATATAAGTAAAATCATAAATGTCCCAAAACTGGGTACCAGAAGGAAATGCACCTCTATGCATGTATCTCAAGTACGCAAGTCAAATGCAATGCATCTTGATGATGCGCTCATGTACTCATACTCTCAGAGTACTCAATCTCACTATCTCACATTCTCTCTCACTATGCTCAGCACATTCAATCACTCAGTGTTGTACAAAACCTGTTGCAGCGTGCAACCTGATCCACATATATATAGTCGATTGCGCTCACTAGGGGTGTGCAGACTCCGGAGGGGCTCCTTCAGCCCAAGCGCTATATCGCTGCGACGTGTAGCCCGATCCCATAAAATGTAATCAATATATCGCTGCGACATGCATCTCGATCCATAAAATGTAATCAATATATCACTATATCGTGTAGCCCAATCCCATAAAATGTAATCAATATAACATGCTGCAGCGTGGAGCCCGATCCAAAATATCACTCTTACTCGGCCCTTGGCCTCACTCAGTCATCAATCTCTCCAGTCTCACTCACGGACTCACAATATTATGAAACTAGCCCGACATCAATGATATGATGTATCAATAAATAATAACTGAGACTGAGATATGGTATGAATGCATGGATGACTAAGTACGAAATATCAATAAAATCAGTGAGATAACATGAAGAAACGACCACTATGGGTCCAAACAGTAACGACATAATTCCTAAACATGATATCTAGCATGATTGAAAACTTAACTACTTTATCACATGGTGGAAACACGTATATCAACAAAGTGTCATGACCCACTTTCTGAACAAACCGTGATCGGCACCCGATCGCTAAATTTAACCGGGCAAACCATCTGTACTTACTAAAAGTATTATAACCTCAAACTTTATATGCAACAAGGCAATACTTTAACCAAATACTTTTAATTAATTTATATCTCTAAAATAACCAGTTCTCAAACTTTATCATAGTAACCACTAAAGTACTGCTAAGTTATTATCAAAAACATATGAATCCTAACCCACCGACTGTGTCTATGAAGCCTCTACTGATAAAAGGATGCATTGCTCAGGACATGAGATTGCCTGACTAGTTCTCCAAGTAAACAAAGAAATAACTAAATTAAGATGACTCAACAGAATACTCCACGAACAAAAGCGGAGCTCACCAATAGCACTGGAAGAGAGGGAAGTCCTAACCTGTAGCCTGCTCGCCTGAAAAACCGGTCCCTATGTTGTACCGTAGACCAACATAGGTTCCTAAAAGAGAACGTCAGTACCATCCATTGTACTCAGTAAGTCTCAACACAGGGGACGAAACTTTAATAAAATATACATCACGAGCAAAGATTCTAAAGGCATGGAAACATATAGCTTCTAAGAATAATTCTAAAATATTGCATAATAGTAGTTTATGAATATTCTAAAAGAAATTCTTTTCTTTTTCTTTCTTATAAAAAAAAATACTTCACTTTATACTTCGGGAGTTCCAAGTATCCTGACTTATTTCTGTATTAGTCATCGTGTGATCGGCATGGGTTCGATCCCAACCTGATCGAATAGGCCTAATCCATGAAGTGTCACTCGCTTCATGGTTCTCAGCGCTCATGTATCATACTGTAAATTGGCTAAGTAAATTCTCAGCAATGAGACCATCGGCTCGTGTGCTCCTTACTTTGGCACAAGTAGTTTCAGAAAATCAACGCCTTGGTCAGGATCCTTGGCTTGGACGATGACCCCTTCTCAAAATAGAGGATACTCCAAAAAATCTTTTCTTTCTAAAACTTCTTCTTGTGACTTTTCAAGTATAAATCTTTTATACATTAACCATGAGATTTGTAGTTTGTTTTATAGAAAGATCCATTTAACAACATAGAACCTACGGAAGAAGTAATAACCAATTACTGAATGTTTACATATACATAAAGTTTAGTTTGATCAAAGGCCATATTGCACATTATCATGAGACAGTCACATTTGGCAGAACAATCAACTATCTCCATGAATTTTAAAGCAAAAGGTGAAGCAACATGAAAATGCTATTTAATGTTAGATTCTTGAATAGTATTGCTATATGGATAAACTTTCTTACTCTACTTTAAATAACTTTTACCTTACCTTTTAATAGGATATTTGTCATCAAGGAACCTGACAATCAAATTGACACTTGAAAAGCAGAACACAAACATGAAATACAAACAAATGTAATTTTATAATTGCATAAGGTTTAATGCTTTTATTGCAAGAATGAATAAAAATTCACGGTTTCAAAATCCTAATATCACAAAAGAACAACTCGATATAGCATCCAATAGTTTTTATTTCAAATTCACTCCAATTAAGTACATATTAACTCTTTTAAGCAATTCATCAAACACCTTGTCTGCGTGCTTTTATGAGTTAAACCGCTTTAGTAAAGGGTTATATCAACTCAGCTCAAAACTCCCCGAGCCAATACGTAGGCCCCAGTTCAATTTATACCCGTCAAATAATTGATCCTACAACGACCAGTGCATTTTAATTAATTTTAAAGTTTCACACCTAAACATGAAATTTAATGTTGATATAGAGAAAGAAGGGAATTAAATATTCAAATCTTACCTACTACTACTTTAGGATAATTGACAATAAGGAATTTTATATACCTGAGTTCAAGAATTAGTATTTGTAGAGAACCCTAGAATTTTCGTTGTCTGCGTAAATAGTCTTATTGCCTCTGTTTCTTCATGGGCTTTAGGCTTGTCACGGGACTCCCTTTTCTTTTGTTTTCTCTTTTTGTTTTTGATTAAATAGTAATTAATGATACTCACTTTTAATAATTAATACTATTAAAATTATTAATATTCCCCTAATTGTATATCCAACTATTTAAGTATTTTTTTTGCACTCTAGGAAAGATTAAAAAAAATAAATTCTATAATTAGCGTGTCTCGAAACTTTTATAGATTTGAGAAGTGTTACAATCTTTCCTCCTTAAAAACATTCTCCCTCGAATGTTGCTAGCACTACTCACTTGATCTTCTTAAGTTTTTGTAGCACTATTCACTTTCCCAAGGGACTCAAAATTTTGGCTAACTCCCTAAATTTTCAAATATTTTGGCAGAGTCTCCCCTGTAAATTGGACTATCCAAAAAAGTATCATGCCACAAATAACACAATTACACCAACAACAACCAACTACACCATAACATGCCATTCATAGGCATCATACCTATCTCATAAATTAATTACTCACACTCCGACAAGGAGGTACCACAATAACCAATGAAAAATCTAAAGCATAATACTTCAGCAAAAGTAAATCACTTTAATGAGTTAAATTTACTGTGGCATAGTGCTAAATTATTTAATAACTAAATATACTCTGACAGAAACTAAATTATTTCAACATCTAAGTATAATCTAGCAAGGACCTTGCATTTAATAAATGAAACATAAATGTCAAGCTGGACCTAGGTTCACATACCTTGTTACTCAAATAAATAAGGATACTTCTTCCTCATATATTCCTCGACCTCCCACGTATCTTCTCTTGAATCATGATTACTCCATAAAACTTTTACCAATGTTATATCTTTTGTTCTCAATTTTCTTACTTGCCTGTCGAGAATTTCTATAGGTACCTCTTCATAAGTCAAGCCTTCTTTAATTTCTATGGCGTCGGCAGGTACTATATGCGACTCATCCTGAATGTGTTTTTTAAGCATAGACACCTGAAAGATAGGATGAACAAAGGACAACTAAACGGGCAATGCTAGCTCATAAGCCATGTTTCCCTTCTTTTCTACAATCTCATAAGGTCCAATAAATCTTGGACCAAGTTTCCCCTTCTTACCAAACCTCATAACTCCTCTCATTGGTGAAACATTCAAAAATACCTTGTCACCAACCATGAACTCTAAGTCACAATGCCTCTTGTCAGAATAGGACTTTTGACGACTATGAGCCGCTTTCAGTCTTTCTTTGATTAGCTGGATTTTCTCTAAGGCCTCATAAACAAACTCTGGACCAATCAACGACACATATGTGGTTCAAACCAACCCATTGGAGACCTACATCTTCTCCCATATAACGCTTCATAAAGGAGCCATACCAATGTTGGCCTGATAGCTGTTATTGTAAGTAAATTCTATAAGTGGCAAGTGATCGTCCCAATTACCTCCAAAATCTATAACACATGATCGCAACATATCTTCGAGAGTCTGAATGGTCCTTTCTGCCTGGCCATCGGTATGTGGATGAAAAGCGGTGCTCAAGTTGACCTTGGTACCTAATCTTTTCTAAAATGCCTGCCAAAATTCACCCTGAACTGAATCTATTAGATATGATTGAAACTGGAGTACCATGGAATCAGACTATTTCTTTGATGTGCAATTGCACATACTGCTCTACGGAATCTGTCATCTTTACTGGTAGGAAATATGCAGACTTTTTTAGTCGTTCTACAATAACCCAAATTGAACCATTCTTACGATATGTGCGAGGTAGACTTACTACTAAATCCATATTAATCATCTCCCATTTACACTGTGGTATCTCTATATATTAAGCTAGGCAACCGAACCTCGGATTCTCGGCTTTGACTTGCTGGCAATTCAAACATTTGGCCACATAATCTGCTACTTGTTTCTTCATGCCTTTCCACAAATAAAACTCTTTCAAGCCCAGATACAGTTTGGTAGAACCTGGGTGGATAGATTACTTCGAGCTGTGAGCTTCTTCCATTATGGCCTTCCTAAGACCATCTACATCATTCACACATAACCGATCATTCAACTTCAAAACTCCATCACTTCCTAGAGTTTAAGTAGTGATTTCTTTGTTTC
Source organism: Nicotiana paniculata (assembly GCA_005239505.1). Lineage (NCBI taxonomy): Eukaryota > Viridiplantae > Streptophyta > Magnoliopsida > Solanales > Solanaceae > Nicotiana > Nicotiana paniculata. The sequence goes on from ML334241.1 coordinate 91,479, forward strand.
TAACTCCATCTTTTAACTTCATTAAGTACGGATCTTCGTCTTGCTTAGCCTTAACATGTGCAACTAGAGAGGATTGCGCTAAGGCGTAAGCAGTTATACCTCCTTCTTCGGTCTCATCCAATCTAATTTTGTCATTTGCCAGTTTTTGAATTTCTCGACCTAAAGTTCACCTTTGTACTGCAAGATGGGCCAAGGCATCCATTGAAATCCTACTAAGTGCATATACTACCACATTAGCTTTGCTTGGGTGATAAAGGATATTGGTGTCATAATCCTTCAATAGGTCAAGCCACCTTCTTTGTCTCAAATTTAATTATTTTTGCTTGAAAATTTACTCGAGGCTTTTATGATCTGTAAACCCTTTAGAATGCTCGCCATAAAGGTAGTGTCTCCATATCTTTAATGCAAACACCACTACTGCAAGCTCCAAGTCGTGTGTGAGGTAGTTCTTTTTCATGATTCTTTAACTGCCTGGAAGCATAAGCAATAATTTTTTCATTTTTCATAAGAACACAACCAAGACCCACTCTAGAGGCATCACAATACACTGTGAACCTACCTGAACCTGTCGTCAAGGTTAACACAGGTGCAGTGGTCAACCTCTTCTTTAACTCTTGAAAACTCTTCTCACAAGATTCTGACCACCGGAACTTAATTTCTTTCTGAGTCAACTTAGTTAATGGAGCTGCAAGTGAGGAAAATGCCTCTACAAACCTTCTATACTAGCCATCTAACCCCAAGAAACTCCTTATTTGGTTGGCGCTGTTGGCCTAGGCCAGTTCTTGACTACTTCTGTCTTCTGAGGATCTACTTTTATTATGTCACTAGATACCACGTGGCCTAAGAATGCCACTGACTGCAACTAGAACTCAAATTTTGAAAACTTAGCATAAAGTTCATTCTCCTTCAAGGTCAGCAAGGCTATCCCGAGGTGTTCTGCGTGATCTTGCTTGCTCTTAGAGTATATCAAAATATCGTCTATAAACACGATAATAAAGGTATCAAGGAATGGCTTGAAAACTCTGTTCATGAGGTCCATGAATGCAGCTGGCACATTTGTCAACCCGAAGGACAACACTAGAAATTCATAGTTCGCGTAGCAAGTTCTAAAGGTTGTTATAGATATATCCTTTTCTATGATTCTCAACCGGTGGTACCCAGACCTCAAGTCTATCTTTGAAAAGTACTTTGCGCCCTGAAGTTGATCAAATAAATCACTAATTCTTGGTAGTGGGTACTTGTTCTTAATGGTAACTTTATTCAACGGACGATAGTCGACGCACATTCTAAGAGACCCATCTTTCTTCTTGACAAACATGACCGGGCCACTGCACGGTGAAACACTCGGCCTGATGAAGCCCTTGTCAAGAAGGTCTTTCAACTTTTCTCTCAACTCATTAGGCTCTGTTGGATATATCCTATAAGGAGGTATAGATATGGGTTGAGTGCCCGGCATGAGATTGATGCTAAAGTCTATGATTCTTTTAGTAGGAAGTTCGGGAAGGTCATCTGGGAAAACTTCTAGGAATTCTCTAACAATTGGCACAGATTAAAGAGCTGGTGGTTCCGATTCTGCATTAATGATGTGAGCCAAATACGCAAGACGCCCCTTACCGATCATTCTTTGTTCCTTAAGGTAAGAAATAAACTTACCTACCAGCGATGCTGAACTACCCTTCCACTCTAAGACTTCTTCATTTGGAAATTGGAACCTGAATATCTTGGCACGACAATATAACATGGCATAGCAGGAAGACAACCAATCTATACCCATGATCACATCGAAATCCACCATTTTTAACTCTATGAGATTGGCCTCGGTGTTGCGACCTTGGATTGAAACTATACAACCTCTATAGACTCTTGTGATTTTAACTGACTTGCCAACTGGAGGAGATACTAGGAATGGCTCACTATGTTTTTCCGATTCTAGCTCGAGGTTAATTGCAAAGTATGGTGTCACATATGAAAATGTTGAACATGGATCAATTATGGCATCAACATTATGTGAGCAGACTAGAAGTATACATGTAATAACTTCTGCAGATGCCTCTACACTCTGACGATCAAGTGTAGCAAACAAACGGGGTTGTCCTCCTCCTTGAGTAACTCGATTTGCACCTCTGCCTGCTCCATGCCCGGCCTGATTATGAGTACCACAAGCCTAAGGTGGTGCAACTGTAGTAGCCGAGGAACTAGAAGGACGAGTTGATCCCCCACTGAAATTGCGTAGCAACTTTGGGCAGTTGGCCTTTATATGACCAATGTCTCCGCAATGCTAGCAACCATGAAACCCGAGCTTGCACTGACCCAAATATTGTTGCTTACATGTTCCACAAAGACCTCGTTGTTATGAATGTTTCTCATCATGACTCTGGCTATGTGAGGATGATGTCCTAAAATTCTGATTCTGGCGAGGCTGGTTTCCAAAACTCTGAGTACGTCTGAAGGAAGACCCACCACCTGATTGATGACTGGACTGAGCTGGTGCTAGTGACTCCTTATTGGAGGAATCCCTTCCACCTCCGCGGGATGTACCATTAAACCTGCCTGTTGTCCGGGCTTTCTTGTTATGCTCTATTTCTTCTCTCCTTTGTTGTCTATCATTTTCTAAGTACTTGGCGAATCCCACAACAGAGGAGAAAATTGTCATTCCCACCGCTGCAGCTGATGTCGTATCCTTAATGTGGTAAGACAAACTACCAACAAACCTGCGAATCTTTGCTTTTTATGTCTTAACTATGTGAGGAGCATGCTTAGATAAACTTATGAATTCCATGTAGTACTCTTGCATACTTCAAGCCCCTTGCTTGAGCTGCTCGAACTATGTAGCCTTAACTTCACTATCCCCTTCTGGTATAAAATTAGCCATGAAGTCCTCTTCAAATTCTTCCCAAGTAGGCGAACAATCATCTTCATCTCTTTCCTTCTCCCATATCTCAACCCAAGCGCCAACAACATCTCTAAGCTGGTAGGCAGCCAGCTCCACAATTTCATCATCAAAAGCCTTCATCGCTCGGAAGGCTTTCATGACACCCTCTAGCCACAAATTGGATCTTCATCAACTATAGTATCATAGAACAATGGAGGACTCTGCTTTAAAAATTCATTCACTCTTGAGGAATCAAAATTGTTCTGTCTATTTGATTGAGGTAGAATCTCATCTCTTCTTTCGTTCTGGTTGGCCTCCATAGCAATGTTGACAACATTAAACATCTGACCCACCTCAGGAGATGTAGTTGTCTGAGCTGGAACTGTTGTTGGTTGTGGCACTGGATCCTGAGCTATTTTCTCATCATGCTCCACCCTTTCTTCATGTTCAACCCGGAGTACTTGAACCCCCTTTGTGGATTTACCCTTCCTTTTCTTAGTTGAAGCCTTCTTAGTTCTACCTTGAGCCACAATAGTAGCAATAGTCTCTTGAGCAGCATCCTGAGTGTCGGTGTCAGAGTTGCGAGTACGAGCCATTTCTGCGAGTTTTTGAGTAACAAATACATTAGATAATTTCTTAGAGGTAGGCTCTACAGCATGATCTAAAGTATAAAAAAAAATGAGACTTTTCCTAAATGCTTGTAGCCTCCTGTTTATAAGTATGGGGTGCTTCATACCCATAAACAAGACTCTACTAACATGGCTCATAGACCCATAGGACTCCAAAAACCTGACGCTATGATACCAAGTTTGTCATGGCCCATTTTTTTAACAAGCCGTGACCAACACCCAATCGCTAAATTTAACCGGGCGAACCATCTGCACTTATTAAAACTATTATAACCTCAAACTTTATATGCAACAAATAAATACTTTAACAAAATATTTTTAATTAATTTAGATCTCTAAAATAACCAGCTCTCAAACTTTGTCGTACTAACAACTGAAGTACTGCTAAGTTATTATCAAAAACATTTGAATCTTAACCTACCAACTGTGTATATGAAGCCTCTACTGATAAACTGATGCACTGCTCAGGACATGATATTGCCTGGATAGTTCTCCAAGTAAACATCAAGAAATAACTAGATTAAGATGACTCAAAGGAATACTCCACGAACAAAAGCGGAGCTCGCCAAAAGCACTGGAAGAGAGGGAAGTCCTAACCTATAGCTTGCTCACCTGCAAAAACGATCCCATACGTTGTACTGCAGACCAATGTAGGTTCCCAAAAGAGAACGTCAGTACCATCCATTGTACTCAGCGAGTCTTAATGACAGGGGACGAAACTTTAATAAAATATACATTACGAGCAAAGATTCTTAAGGCATGGAAACATAAAGCTTCTAAGAAAAATTCTAAAATAATTGCATAATAGCAATTTATGAATATTCTAAAAGAAATTATTTTCTTTTTCTTTCTTATAAAAAAAATAGTTCACTTTATACTTCAGGAGTTCCAACCATCCTGACTTATTTCTATCTTAGTCACCGTGTGATCGGCATGGGTTCGATCCCAACCTGATCGAATAGGCCCAATCCATGAGGTACCACTCGCTTCATGGTTTTCATCTCTCATGTATCATACCTTAGCCTGGCTAAGTAAATTCTCAGCAACGACACCCTCGACTCGTGTGCTCCCTACTTTGGCACAAGTAGTTTCAGGAAGTCCACGCCTTTGTCAGGACCCTCGGCCTAGACGGTGACCCCTTCTCGGAATAGAGGATACTCCCAAAAATATTTTCTTTCTAAAACTTCTTCTTGTGTCTTTTCAAGTCTAAATCTTTTATACATTAATCATGCGATTTGTAGTTTTTTGTGTAGCAAGATCCATTTAACAACATAGAACCTATGGAAGAAGTTATAACCAATTACTTAATGTTTACGTAGACATAAAGTTTAGTTTGATCAAAGGCCATAGTCCACATTATCATGAGACAATCACATTTGGAAGAACAATCAACTATCTCCATGAAGTTTAAAGAAAAAGGGAAAGCAACATGGAAATATTATTTAATGTTAGATTCTTGAATAGTATTTCTATATGGATGGACTTTCTTATTCTACTTCGAAGAACTTTTACCTACCTTTTAATCGGATATTTTTCATCAAGGAACCTGGCAATCAAATTGATACTTGAAAAATAGAACACAAACAAGAAATACAGACAAATGCAATTTTATAATTGTGTAAGGTTTAATGCTTTTATTGCAAGAATGAATATAAATTCACGGTCGCAAAATCCTAATATCACAAAAGAACAACTCAATATATCATCTAATAGTTTTTATTTCAAACTCACTCCAATTAAGTACATATTAACTCTTTTAATCAATTCATGAAAGACTTTGTATGCGTGCTTTTATGAGTTCAACCACTTTAGTAAAGGGTTATATCAACTCACCTCAAAACTCCTCGAGCCAATACGTAGGCCCCAGTCAAATTTATACCCGTCAAATAATTGATTCTACAACGATCAATGCATTTTAATTAATTTCAAAGTTTCACACCAAAACATGAAATTTAATGTTGATACAGAGAAAGAAGGGAATTAACTATTCAATTCTTACCTACTACTACTTTAGGATAATTGAAAATAGGGAATTTTATATATCTGAGTACAAGAACTAGTGATTTATAGAGAACCCTAGAATTTTCGTTGTCTGCATAAATAGTCTTGCTGCCTCTGTTTGAGCAAACAGAATGTCGATTTCTGTTTTCCTAAGGCTTTTACGTTTCTTGCCTGCCAAGTGCCCTTTATGGGCTTTAGGCTTGTCACGTGACTCCCTTCTTTTTTTTTTCTTTTGACTTAACTAGTAATTAATGATACTCACTTTTAATAATTAATAATATTAAAATTATTAATATTACCCTAATAGTATATCCAATTATTTAAGTATTTTGTTTGCACTCTAGGCAAGATTAAAAAAATATTTAATTCTATAATTAGCGTGTCTCGAAACTTGTATAGATTTGAGGAGTGTTACACAAAGTAGGACCACTATACAGTGTCATAGAAGCAACAGAGTCCCAATTCACATGTTGCACGCCCACATGCCCGACACCTAACATTTGCGTCACCTCAATACCAATCACATAACACGTATTACAGGGTTTCATACCCTCAACGCTAAGTTTAGAAGAGTTACTTACCTCGAACAAGCCAATACCAATGACAAGCAAGCCAAGCGATGCTCCAAAGATGACATCATGCGCGTAGCGCCCTCCGAACGACTCAAAACTAGTCAAAAACAACTCAAATACATCAAATAAAGCCTAAGGAAATAATTCCAAATGATAAAGATCGAATCCGTAATCAAAACCCAAAATCGGCCAAAACTCACACCCAGGCACGCGCCTCGGAACCCAACAAAACTCACAAAATCTGACAACCCATTCAATTACGAGTCCAGCCATACTAGTTTCACTTAAATCCGACTCCAATTCGATGTTCAAAACTCAAAAAAACATATTAGGAAACTTTAGGCCAAAACCCCCTAATTTCTCTTTAAATTCATCAACCAATTGCCAAAAATGAAGATAGATTAGTGGAATATAACCAAAACCGAGTAGAGAACACTTACCCCGATTCCTATGGTGGCATTTGCTCCAAAAATTGCCTCAATTCGAGTCCCACATCTCAAAATATGAAGAAAAGACTATGACCCTCGATTTATAGCTTCTGCCAGCATTTTCGCACCTGCGGCACATTAACTGCTTCTGCGGCGTCACTTCTGCGACATAACATCCACTTCTGTGGAATCAGCTGTGGACTCGACCCTCACACCTGCAGACAATATATCTGCTTCTACGACATCGCAGGTGCGAGCCACCGTCCGTACCTGTGAAATACCTCGCTCCTGCGCTCCATCACCTCGCACCTGCACATCTGTATATGTGCCCAAATTTCTGCTTCTACGCTCTTCCTCATGCAGCACTCACCTCACCTCTGAGCCCTTTTGTCGCTTCTGCGGCCAAAGCAGCTGTGCAATACAAGTCGCAGGTGCGAAACATCAGAACCAACAGCTTAGCAAAAATCCAAAATGCAATAAAATGATCTGAACCTCGTCTGAAACTCACCTGAGCCCCTTGGGACCCCGTCCGAATATGCCAGAAAGTTCCATAACACAATACGGACCTACTCGAGGCCTCAAAACACACATAACAACATCAAAACAACGAATCACACTTCAAATCTAAATCTATGAACTTTGAACTTTTCAACTTTAATAACTCGTGCCGAAACATAGCAAATCAACCCGGAACAAATCCAAATTTTGCACACAAGTCCCAAATGAAATAACGAAGATATTCCAATAACCGGAACCACAATCTGAATCTGATATCCTCAAAGTCAACTTCCGGTCAAACTTATGAACTTTCCAAACCTTCAAATTTCCAATTTTTGCCAACTTGTGCTGAAACCTTCTAGAAATATCAAAATGCAAATCCGGGCATACACTCGAGTCCAAAATCACCTTCCAGACCTACGAAACCATCAAAATTCCGTTCTGCGGTCAAATTTACAAAAAGTCAAACTTAGTCAACTCTTTCAACTTAAAGCTTCAACTATGAAATTCATTCTTCCAAGCCGATTTCGAATAACCTGAAAATCAAAACTGACGATTCACATAAGTCATAATACATCATACGGAGCTATTCATGCCCGTAAACTACCGAGAAAAGTGTAAATGCTCAAAACGACCCGCTTGGGTCGTTACATCTGTTTAATTTTTACTCTTGTCTATGAAGTCTCTAATGAAGTACCAAAAACACTGGCAGTCTATAAATACTGAAGACTATCATGTAATGATAATGACCCGAAAAAACTGGTCTCACCAAATAGATGGTACGATAATTCTAGCGCTCTGAATAGTCAACCTATAAATTATTACCTGCATCGTGAGATGCAGGCCCAGAGTGAAAGGGACATAAGTACATTTGAACTACACTGGTATGTAACACAACTAATAGAAAGAACTATAAATTCTGAAACTAAAATTGAGCTGATAACTGAGAACTGAAATTATAATTGATAACTGGACAAAGGAAGTAAGGATATGAATACTCTCTCTTCCGAATGATGAACCACCTGTTTATCTGAATAAACTACGGTCTCACGCCAAATATATATGTGCACAAGCTATTGCCTCGGACCCAAGTATACTTATACAAAACTACGCCCTCATGCCCAAAAATTCATAAAGCATAAATTATGGCCTCAGGCCCAAAGATGCATAAAGCATAAACTACGGCCTCAGGCCCAAACATGCATAAAGCATAAACTACGACTCTAGCCCAAATACAGGTGTTCAACATTCAAGGATTTAAATTCAAGAACTGAGAATCATATTGCAATATGTGATGCTGAAATGTTGAATCATACTGAGTTACATGACACTGGAATACTGAATAGGACTAGGTTGAGACATATATTCATGAACTGATTATGAAAATTGAAATTTCAACTGCTTATGACATGATGAGTAATCTAGACTAAGACTTAGGGGCATCAAACCTAAGTCTATATTGATTATGCACAGAGCTCACAACGTTCACAATGAAAGTCACGAATGAGTTACGAAACTAGAGAATAGAAGTTCTGCGACTATTCAAGAAACTAGGCTTAACTATATTTCTGAGGCAATTAGTAATATCGTAAAACAAAAAATAGTGTAGGGAGAATCATTAAAATTCCCAAACATATAGAGTTAGCCTCACATACCTTAACTTCCTTCTCTTGAGCATGATACCACATTTGCTAATCCTTTCAACTTTAATATATATCAATACAAGTCAAAGAATTCCATATTAGCAATAATGGTCATGTTTTTGGTTACTTATGCATTTTATCAAACACCTTATCGGTGTAAAGCCTCATAGCCCTCATTAATAGTGTTTTTACACTCAATAACCCAATCTCTTGCTCCTAGATAAATTCTAAAATCTCAATTTTTCTTATAATCAATATCATTCATCACCCATAAGATAAACAACACCTTTAACCAATAATAAACATTCAACAATCAAAACCTATAATCATCCATACCTATCTATCAAATCCATCAACTCATATCTCATGAACTTAGAGTCTATAATCATTAATCCAATTCTATAATCAATCAGAGGGTGAAGATATTACCTTTTGACGTTCAATCCTATTGAATCCGAGTTTTATGGTTTCTTTTCTCAACAATGATGTCCTAAAAGAAATCTAATAATTTGGAGGGTTTACCCATGTTAATAAGGTGTTGGAGAGTTAAAATTAAATTAAAATCTTCATTAGAACTTACCTTTAACGATGGAGGGACCTTGAGGGAGTTAGGTTCTTAAGAGCTTCCCTTTCTAGAGCAAATTTTCGTGTATTGGGGTGTGGGGGACGAAGTAGGGCTTTTAAAACAGCTTTTCCGGGTGCGCTTCCACACATCTAAAGGAAAAATCGTTCATCTAGTCATGCATCAAGGGTAGTAGAACTGACACAAGTGCATGGCCGCGCACAGGACCAGCTGGACCCGCACCTGGGCGCGTATGTTGTGCATTGTCCAGTTAAACACACATAATATTTTGCACAGAGATTCGTTCGGGCTCCACAATATATCAATGGAAAGATGTTTCAAAGGGCTACAACTTTCATGTTTTAAGATTTATAAAATTTGTTGGCCTAAGTAAGTTTGTTTTGATGATTGACAAAAGAACTCAAGCATGAACCAGGTCCATACACAGTGTACACAGACACGGTAGATTCGAGCACAAGGCATGTAGCTGAAGTAGATAAGCTTAAGTGGTTATATCTTATATCTCCTGAATGAAAATATTGCATAATTGATAAGGAGAAGGACTCCTTACTCGAAAAGAACTATATCCTAGATAAGGGAGGATTTAGAAGTTGAAGATGACTAGAACTCTTCCTCCAAGGAAGAGTAAGGCATTAGACTTCTATTTATTTCCTATTAAACTAACTCTATATATTGTTGGATGTTCTCATTTTACAGACACACACAAACGCTGAAGTTAAACGAGAGTTGAGAGCAAAATAGCAAGGAATTTTGCAAGCAGTTCGTGTGTGATTCAAGTGTGCAAACCTGAAGCTACATGAGCCAGATAGAAGAACCAGTTCCAAGTTCCTGTATTTATTCTAGTTCAATTATAGTAGGCTCTTGAGTTTTACCTTTTAGCTTTTTGTAGAAGCATTTGTACTAGGTACTCTGAGTGTAGTAATCAAGTTAGAGTTAAGTTGAAATTGTCGCAACAGTCTGAGGTTGGTTTCCACAAAGGGTTAGAGGTAATTCTTAGGTTTACAAAGAGTTTTGTAAATATTTTTTTGGCTCAGTGCTTTAGTAAAGTATTGGGAAAAATCTTACTGGGTAGTAGATCGTGGTTTTTTCACCTTTTGAGCCTGGTGTTTTTCACGTAAAAATACTTGTATTTTTACTTTCTGCATTTATTATCCCGCGACAGTAGTATAAGAAACACATAGAAGAACCAGGTCCTTCTATAATCTGTGCAAGCAAAAAATTAGACATCACACAAATCACCCCCTCTTGTGTGGTATTGAAGTATAAAACATCAATCAGTATCGAGTAGGTTATCCTTGAAGAGGCTAACACCTTAGGAGAAGATCGAGATGAGTGCATCACCTGAAAAATTAGAAGGACAATCCACTGCTAGGCCACCACTCTTTAATGGCCAGTACTACTTTGGTGGAAAAACAAAATGAGAGATCACATTCAAGGAGTAGACTATGAGCTATGGGACATTGTCACTGATGGTCCACTAGAAACCTTGAAGACAAATGTTGAATGAGTAGATGTACCAAGAACAAGAGCAGATTGCAATGCTGAGGACTTGAAAAAGTAGGAGAAGAATGCTAAAGCAAAGAAATGACTTGTTTATGATCTTGGTTCAGATGAGTATAGCAGAATCCAAGGTTGTTCCACTGCTAAGAAAATTTGGGACACACTGCAAGTGGCCCATGAACGAACGACTAAGGTAAGGAGATCCAGAATAACTCTACTGTATTCTCAGTATTAGAACTTTGTTATAAAGGATGTGGAAACAATTCAGGAGATGTGCACAAGGTTCACTACATTGAAAAATGAACTAAAATCTCTTAGATGGATTATCCATGAAGAAGAGAGGGTTGAGAAGATACTTACTAGGGTCTTGCCAATCACATGGGAAAGCAATATCACTTCCATCCAGAAGTCAAAGAACATTTCCACTCTCCCACTATATGAATTAATTGAGAATCTCACTGCCTATGAACTTAGGGGACAAACAATGAAAATGGATGTACCTAAGAAGGAAAATAGTTTGGCACTCAGAATCACTGAAGGTTCTGATATGTAAGATGATGAAATGGCTATGATCACCAAAGACTTCAAGAAGTACCTGTGGAGAGGAAAGGGTTCTTCAAGAAGTGGAAGCTAAAACAAGACAAAATCTCCTGAGAAGCAAACCAATGATGGCTGTTACAAGTGTGGAATGACAGATCATCACATCAAGACTGTTCTTTGTGGGAAACTCAATGGAAGAAGGAAAGAGTTGAATGAAGGAACATGAATAAGGAACAAGCTCAACCCAAGAAAAGCAACAGCAAAGAAACAACCAAGTCTATGGTTGCTGCTTGGGAGAAAGCTCAGATGATGATGATGATAAACGAGCACTAATGGCCATTGGAGAATCTGATGAAGAAATTGAGGTGAATGTATTTCATCACAAAGACAAGATTAAATTTTTATCCAAAGAAAGGTTATTTGAGTTACTACTAGAGCTAATTGATGAATCAGAAGATGTGAATAATGAAACGGAACACCTGTCGAAAGATGTGTGATCTTGAGAGCCAAGTGCAAAATCCTGAAACTTAGGGCTTGTGAAACTGAAATTGAAAATACTGTGTTGAAGAACCAGTTTAATGCACTTCACACAACTGTCCTAGAACTTAGATCTAAAAATCTAAAATTGAAATTAGAAAAAGGTAAAAAAGACACTTGATCACACATAACTAACTTTAGAAGAAATCGGGTTGTATAAGATGGATTCACAAGTAAGAGTCATAAAGGAGGATCTGAACAAGGTCAAACATGATCTAGATAGAAATTGTAAATGGAACAGGTCCTCTGATGCACTTTCATGGCTATAATAACACCATAGTAGCAACAGAAGAGGACTTGGATTTGAGAACACAACACCTAAGTGGGTACCCAAAAGCAAGTACCTCACACTTTCTAAGAACAAGATTTGCGCACAGTGTGGTAACACTGGTCACTATAAGAGTGAATTGTAACGACCCGAACGATTGTTTTGAGAATTTATACTTTGCTAGGTAGTTTTCATGCTTGAGTAGCTCCGTATGATGTATTATAACTTATGTGAATCATCGATTTTGGTTTCAGGCTATTCAGAATCGATTTAAAAGAATGAATTTCATGATTAAAGCTTTAAGTTGGAAGAGTTGACTAATTTGACTTTTGTGAATATGACCCCGTTATGGAACTTTGATAGATTTTTAGGTCTGGATTGTGATTTTGGACTCAAGCGTATGCTCGGATTTGCATTTGGATGTCCGTAGAAGGATTCGGCACTAATCGGAGAAAATTTAAAATTTGAAGGTTTGAAAAGTTCACAAGTTTGACCGGAAGTTGACTTTGAGGATATCGAATTTGGATTGTGATTCCAAGAATTGGAATAGATTCGTTATGTCATTTGGGATTTGTGTGCAAAATTTGGGTTCGTTCTGGGTTAATTTGCTATATTTTGGCACGAGTTATGAAAGTTGAAAAGTTTAAAGTTCATTAAATTTGATTTGAGGTGCGATTCGTCATTTTGATGTTGTTATGCGTCATTTGAGGCCTCGAATATGTCTGTGTTATGTTATGGGACTTGTCAGAATGTTCTCCCGAGGGGCTCGAGCGTGGTTTGGATGGTATTCAGATCATTTTCCTTCTTTTGGCACTACTGGTAGCTGATGTTTGCTAGTGTTTCAAACCTTCTTCGCGATCCCGAAGATTGGGACGCGATCGCATAGTTTATCAGAGGAGTTGAACTTTTTCCTTCATCACGTTCACACTAGTGGCATCGCGTTCGCGCGCCTTTATAAGGTATGGGCATCACGTTCGTGCCTTTATGATTGCGTTCGCGTAGAGCAGAGATGGGAAGCTAGGAGTGGGGAGTATGCCTTCGCGTTCGCGAAGAAGCTTACTCGATCATGTAAGGTGGAGCTGTTGTCAATCGTGTTCGCGAGGCCTATGCCGCGAATGCGAAGAGTATTTTTGGTGGCAGATTATTTTTGTTCATCACGAACACGATGGATTTTCCGCGTTCGCGTAAGACGAATGTCTAGGCAGAATTATAAGTACTCTATTTCGGGGATTTCAGCCATTTTATCATAATTGGTGTTATGGAGCTTGGATTGATACGATTCTTGAAGAAATTTTCACCATGTGGATTGTGTTCTCTACTCATTTGTGATTTGATATCATGAATCTATCTTCATTTTAGGCATTTGATTGAGGGTTCAAGAAGAGAAATTGGGGGGTTTTGTCTAAAACTTCATAAAGTGAAATTTCGAGTTTTGAACAGTCAGATTTGAGAGAAACTAGTATGGTTGGACTCGTAATTGAATGGGTGTCGAATTTTGTGAGTTTCGACGGGTTCTGAGGTGCAGGCTCGGGTTGGGATTTTGGGTCGATTTTGTGTTTTTGATTAAAGATTCGACGTTTATCATTTGGAATTGTTTACCTGTGCTTTATTTAAGTATTTGAGTTGATTTTGGCTAGTTTTGAGCCGTTCGGAGGTCAGTACGCACAGAATGGCATTTTTGGAGCATCGATTGGCTTGCTCGGTATTGGATTTGGCTTGTTCGAGGTAAGTAACACTTCTAAACTTTTAACTCAGGGTATGAAACCTGATTATACGTGTTATGTGGTTTGTTTGGAGGTGACGCACAAGTTAGGTGACGGGCGTGTGGGCGTGCACCGTAGAAATTGAGACTCAATCGGTTTCGTAGAGCTGTGTAGTCAATTAACTTGTATTTTTTTCCATGTATTTTTCATGTGTTAGAGAAACTGAACTGTGACTCATGTTAGAAATCATATTTAGGCAAATGCAGGTATTATTGGGACCCACTGAGGTCATTTCTACTGTCGAATTATATGTTTAAATTATAATTTCGTACTCAGTCATATACATTCATTTTATATCATATCTCATTCTCTGTGGTTATTTATTGATACATCATATCATCATTTTGGGATAGTTTCATGACATTGTGAGCCCGAGAGACTGGAGAGATTGATGACTGAGGGCCTGATTGTGAGGTTATTGATACTATGTCAAGTGAGTTGTCCATGTAGATCTAGGTATTAATACTATAGCACACGAGTTGTCAGTGCAGCTCGTGAGTTGTCCGTGCGGATCCATATATTCATACTATATCACATGAGTTATTCGTGCAACACGTGAGTTGTCTGTGAGGATTATAGCGCTTGGGATGAAGGAGCCCCTCCGGAGTGTGCTGAGTATTGAGCATTGAGTACTCTGAGAGAGTGTGAGTACATGAGTTCATCATTGAGATGCATTGCATTTGACATGCGTTCTCGAGATACAGGCATAAAGATGCATTTCCTCATGCTACCCATTTTTTGTTACATTCATGATTTCACCGGTATATTGATATATAGGCATAGAGATGTAATTTCCTCATGGTATCTGAAAAACGAAACATCTTGTTTATTGTTGAAGGGTTTTTGGGAAAATCACAATTTTTGAACTTTTTCATTTTTTTGAGGTTTTCGGTGAAAGATCTGGGATCTACTGTTGTACTTGAATATCATGCCTATTTTCGGTAAATGTGAACCCGCTGAATTATTTCTTGTACCATATTTTCATATTGTTATGAACTGTTGTTGGTTATTGGAGTTGGACCCTGACCCTTGTCCCAGCTCGTCACTACTTTCAACCTAAGATTATGTTTGTTACTTATTGAGTACACGGGGTTGGTTGTACTCATACTAACACTTCTGCACCTTGCATGCAGATGTTGACTGTTGATGTTTCTGTGTTCGATGGTAGCTGGAGTTGAAGATGTACCTGCGTTTCGGTGGTAGCTTCCTATTGTTCATGGTAGCCTTGAATTGTTCAAAAGCTGTAGTCTTGTGTTTGTGAATTCCATCCTTTAGCTGCAATAAGTAGGGATCACTGAACTGCTTTTCCTTCACTTCGGCTACTAAGGAGGATTCAGCCCTGTTCTGAAGAACAACGCCACCATCTTCGGAGTCCAAAAGTCAAACTCCTATACTTGCTAAAAGGTGGACTTCCTTCATTATAGTTCTCTTGTCTGCCTCAACATGAGCTAAGCTTCCCATAGAACGCCGACTGAGAGCATCAGTGTCACGACCCCAAATTCTAAACCGGCCGTGATGGCGCCTATCGTGGAACTAGGCTAGCCAATAACCACATGTTCACAATTTATTTCAAAATCCCAATCAAAATCCAATGATTTCATAAATATATAGAGTTTACTAAATAAAGTAGGCCAATAAACAGTGCCACCAACCCCAAAACCCGGAGCCAACAAGTCATGAGTATCTAAGGAAAATAAGCCAAAATATACTATTATAATACAAAACCTCCGATTGAAAGCTAGATACAACAAGAAGGGAAAATAAAGATGCTATGGATGCTTAACAGTTACCTCTATATCCCGCAATCCGGCTCCACGCGGAATAAATGGCTAATGCTCGATATCTGCACCTGAATTTGCACATAGGGGTGCAGGGAGTAATGAGAGTAGGCCAACGCAGTAGTAATCAAAATAAATTAAGTCTAAGCGGCAAGGAAACACATAAAATCAATGCCATCAAATCACAATATACACATCCTTACTTTCCAATAGTGTAAACATAGATATACAAAATCATCATGCCTTAAAACAAACTTCAGAAAAGTCCTTTGAAGAATGTATATTTCTTTTCAACAACTTCAAACCGAAAGATTTAGTATGAAAGTGAAATGAATCATATAGAGGCCCCTCGGGCAAAACATATTTCATAAGTTCAAAATGAAAGTATTAAAATCATAAGTATCCCCTTGGGCAAAACATGTATCATAATCAGCCTCTCGGGCATGCCTCACGGTCACTCAGCACCTCACAATCACTCATGCCTCCCAATCACTCGGCACTCGGCACTCTGTGCGCTCACTGGGGGTGTGTACAGACTCCGGAGGGGATCCTTCAGCCCAAGCGCTAATATCGCTCAGCACCTCACAATCAGGCCCTTGGCCTCACATAGCAGAACCACTCAAAAGGCCCCTTGGGCGAATCAATAAAAACAGGGTACTCGACCCAAAACATCATTTTAAATCTCAAAGTAGTGTAAATCAGGCTGAGTTTCAAAATACAGTAAGAAAAATGTGGTTGAGTGAAATCATCAACAAATAGTGAGGACAAACAACAGTAAAAATCCCCCAAGGGGTCCAAACAGATCGGCACGAGGCCCCAATGGAGAAACATGAACTATTCTCGCACAAATAGCCTTTTAACACATTCTGCCCAGCCTTTAAATTTTCCTCAGTGCGATCGCGACTCCAGGCACGCGATCGTGATGCACAGACCAGCAAACCAATGCGATCGCAGACTAATACAAGCGATTGCATAGAACAACTCTCCACCCCACACACACTCCTCAGAATCCTCTACGCGATCGCACTGCCTTTCCTGACCAACGTATGCGATCGCAATCCTAACCACGCGATCGCATAGAACAAAATGCCTTCCCCACTCTTTTACTCTATGCGATCGAAACATCCTCCCGCAATCGTGTAGAATGAAACCAAAACCTCACACCAGCAAAAATTTGCCCAGTTTTCAAGCCAAGAGCTGGTCCGTTAACCACCCGAAACACACCCCAGACCCTCGGGACCTCAACCAAACATACCAACATATCCCATAACATCATTCAAACTTAGTAGATCCTTCGAAACACCAAAAACAACGCAACAATACCAAAATCACATCAAATTCAAGCCTATGAACTTTGAAACTTCCAAATTTTGCCAACTACGCCGAAACCAACCAAAACACCTCTTATTGACCTGAAATTTTGTAGACATATCCAAAATGACATTACAAATCTGCTCCAACTTCCGGAATTCCATTCTGACCCCGATAGCCTATTTTCCATTGCCGACCGGAAATCACAGAAAACTAACTTTCACCAATTCAAGCCTAATCCTACACCGGACATCAAATCTTCATTTCGAACACACTCCTAAGTCCCAAATCACCTAACGAAGCTATCTGAGTCATAAAATCCGCATTCCAAGGTCGTTCACAAATAAGTAAACTCTCAGTTGACTTTCTCAACTATTAGGCTACTTTAAGAGACTAAATACCTAAATTCTCACCATAACCACTCCGGACCCAAACCAACTGACCCAACACACAACAAAATAGGCTATCAATATTTAACAGACGCAGAAATGGGGGAAACAGGGTAAATCTCACGGAACAACCGGCCAGGTCGTTACATCCTCCCCCTCTTAAACAAACGTTCATCCTCGAACGGGTCCAGAAACATACCTAGAGTTTCGAATAAGTGAGGATATATATCCCACATCTCCTGCTCGGTCTCCCAGGTGGAATCCTCTATCGGCTGCTCTCTCCACTGAACCTTCACCGATACTATATCCTTAGACCTCAGCTTCCTGACCTGTCGACTAAAAATAGCCACTGGCTCTACCTCATATGACATATCACCCTCGAGCTGAACCGTGTTGATGTCCAAAACATGGGAAGGGTCACCAACATACTTTCAGAGCATCGAAATATGGAATACTGGATGAATACTAAATAAAATGGGAGGCATAGCAAGCCTATAAGCCACCTCCCCAATCCTCTGAAGCACCTCAAATGGCCCAATGAACCTGGGACTCAGCTTCCCCCTCTTCCCGAATCTCATAACACCCTTCATAGGCGACACCTTCAGCAACACCTTATCCCCAACCATGAAAGACACATCTCGGACCTTTCGGTCCGCATAAATCTTCTGCCTAGATTGTGTCGTGCGAAGCCGCTCCTGAATCAATTTCGTCTTACTCAATGTATCCTGAACCAAGTCTGTGCCCAATAGACTAGCCTCGCCCGGCTCAAACCAACCAACCGGAGACCTGCACCTCCTACCATATAAATCCTCATACGGAGCCATCTGGATACTCAACTGATAGCTGTTATTATATGCAAAGTCTGCTAGTGGCAGAAACTAGTCCCATGAACCACCAAAGTCAATCACACAAGCACGCAACATATCCTCCAAGATCTGAATGGTACGCTCCGACTGCCCGTCGGTCTGAGGATGAAACGATGTGCTCAACTCAACATAAGTACCCAACTCTCTCTGCACGGCTCTCCAAAACTGAGATGTGAACTGAGTGCCTCTGTCGGAAATGATAGAAACTGGAACCCCATGCAATCGGACAATCTCCCTGGTATAAATCTCAGCTAACCTCTCCGAAGAATAAGTAGTACCAATAGGAATAAAGTGCGCGGACTTGGTCAGCCGATCCACAATAACCTATATAGTATCAAACCTCCTCGAAGTCTGTGGGAGCGCAACTATGAAGTCCATGGTGATCCGCTCCCACTTCCACTCTGGAATATCAAACCTCTGAAGCAATCCACCAGGTCTCTGGTGCTCATACTTGACTTGCTGACAGTTAAGACACCAAGACACAAACTCCACAATATCCTTCTTCATCCTCCTCCACAAATAATGCTGCCTCAAATCCTGATACATCTTCGCGGCACCCGGATGGATGGAATACCGCGAACTATGAGCCTCTGCTAGAATCAAATCTCGAAGCCCATCTACATTGGGCACGAAAATTTGTCTCTTCATCCTCATGAACTCATCATCACAAATAACCACATCCTTGGCATCACCGTGACGGACCCTGTCCTGAAGAACAAGCAAATGTGGATCATCATACTAGCGTGCTCTAATCTGATCGTAAATAGAAGACCTGGAGGCTACACAAGCCAACACCCGCAAGGGCTCTAATAGATCTAATCTCACCAACCGACCTGCTAAGGCCCGAACATCAAGGGCTAATGGCCTCTCTATTACTGGAAGGTAGGCTAGACTCCCCCGACTCTCTGCTCTGCGACTCAGGGCATCAACCATTAGATTGGCCTTCCCCGGATGATATAAAATAGTGAGGTCATAATCTTTGAGAATCTCTAACCATCTCCTCTGGCGTAAATTCAAGTCCTTCTGCCTCATCAGATACTGCAAACTACGATGATCAGTGAAAATCTCACACTGCACTCCATACAAATAATGCCGCCAAATCTTCAAGGCATGAACAATGGAAGCAAACTTAAGATCGTGCACGGATAATTATTCTCGTGCACCTTCAAATATCTAGACGCGTAGGCAATCACCCAACCATCCTGCATAAATAGCGCTCCCAAATGAACTCTAGAAGCATCACAATAGACAGTAAAAACTCGAACAAGCAGGAAAAACTAGTACCGAAACTGTAGTCAATGCTGACTTGAGATTCTGAAAGCTCTCCTCACTCTCATGAGACCATATGAATGGAACACCCTTCTGGGTCAATCTTTTCAAAGGCGAAGCAATAGAAGAGAATCCCTCCATAAAGCGACGGTAATATCCCGCCAACCCAAGGAAACTCCTAATCTCTGTAGCTGAGGACGGTCTGGTCCAACTCTGCACCGCCTCTATCTTCTTCGGATCAACTTGAATACCCTCACTAGACACCACGTGCCCCAATAAAACTACCGAACCAAGCCAAAACTCACACTTGGATAATTTCACATAAAGCTTCTCCTCCCTCACGCTCTGCAACACAACTCTCAAATGTTGATCATACTCTTCCTGGATACGAGAATAAACCAGGATGTCATCAATGAACACAATGACGAAGGAATTAAGATAAGGCTGAAACACGCTGTTCATCAATTGCATGAACGCAACTGGGGCATTGGTCACCCCAAACGACATAACCAAGAACTCATAATGACCATATTCGGTCCTAAAAGTAGTCTTTGGAATGTCAGAATCCCGAATCCTCAACTGATGATACCCAGATCTCAAATCAATCTTGGAAAACACTCTGGCTCCCTGAAGCTAGTCAAACAAATCATCAATGCAGGGCAAGGGATACCGGTTCTTCACCGTAACCCGGTTCAACTACCGATAGTCAATACACATACGCATGGACCCATCCTTCTTCTTCACGAACAACATTGGTGCACCCCAAGGTGACACACTAGGAAGAATGAACCCCTTATCCAGGAGCTCCTGAAGCTTCTCCTTCAATTCCTTTAGCTCCACTGGTGCCATACGATAAGGCGAAATAGAAATAGGCTGAGTGCCTGACACTAAGTCAATACCAAAATCAATGTCCCTATCAGGTGGCATGCCTGGCAGGTCTGCAGGAAAAACATTTGGAAAGTCACGGACCATAAGAACTGAATCAATAGTGGGAGTCTCACCACCGACATCCTTCACAAAGGATAAATAAGATAAACACCCTTTCTCAACCATGCACTGAGGCTTCAAGTAAGAAATCACCCTGTTAGGCATATACTCGGGAGAACCTCTCCACTCAACCCTCGAACACCCCGCCATAGCTAAGGTCACGGTATTAGCATGACAATCAAGAACAACATGGCACGGAGATAACCAATCCATGCCCAATATCACATTAAAATCGACCATGTTGAGTAACAGTAGGTCCACTCGGGTCTCCAGACCCCCAATAGATATCATGCACGACTGATACACGCGGTCCACAATAACAGTATCGCCCACCGGAGTCGACACATGAACAGACGTGACTAGAGACTCACGAGGCACATCCAAAAAATCAAAAAAATATGAAGAAACATAGAAATATGTAGAACCAAGGTCAAATAAAGCCAAGGCATCACGGAAATAGACTGAAACAATACCTGCGATCACAGGCATCTGAGGCCATAGCATCCGACCTGGCTAGAAATGCATACATGCGAGCCCGACCTCCCCCTGCTCGACCTCCCCCTTTAGGGCAGCCTCTGGCTGGCTGACCACCACCCCTAGCTGCCTGGGCGGGTGGGGAAGTGACTGGATCCAAAGTCGAGGGCTGGCCCCTCTGCTAAGAAGATCCACTGGAACGGTGGGGACACTGCCTCCACACGTGCACGAACTCTCCACACTCAAAGCAACTCCCTGGAGCTGGAGGCGGGGTCTGATAGAAACCCCTAGCACCCGTATGGCCACTGGAAGACTCCTGCACTGAACTGGAGGTGCTCGAGCTGCACTCTGAGCTGGGAGGGCACCAAATAAAGTATGGCCTGACTGAGAACCACGGGGACCCTGCCCCGAAAATGCACCACTATATGCTGGGCAGCCTGACTGAGGAGGCCTGAATGAACGGCCTCTACCCGACTGAAACTGTCCCCTGAAGGGAGCATCATTAGAACTGCCCGAACCACAAGTCCTCTTGGCCTCCCTCTCCTCCCGCTCCTGGCGGCGAGCTGACTCGATATCTCGAGCTATGTCAACAACCTGCTCGAATGAAGCACCCGATACTCTCTACCGAGTCATAAGCAACCGAAGCTGATAAGAAAGACCATCCACAAATTTCCTTACTGTTTCCCTATCAGTAGGGACAATCTCAGAAGCATGCCTAGCCAACTCGGAGAACCTCATCTCGTACTGAGTAACTGATAACTCTCCCTGGCGCAGCTGCTCAAACTGCTTGCGCTACTCCTCTCTGTAGGACTGAGGAACATACTTCTCCAAAAAGATCGTGGAGAACTGCTGCCAGGTAAGGGGTGCTGACCAACCGGTCTACGCCTCTCGAATGACTCCCACCAGGTAAAGGCAGCACCCGCAAACTGAAATGTAACAAATGAGACCACACTGGTCTCCAAAATACCCTCGGTACGCAGTATCCTCTGGCACCTATCTAGAAATCCCTGAGCATCCTCGCCCTCTGTACCGCTAAAATTCGGAGGCTGAAGTCTGATGAATCTCTTCAACCTGCGTTTCTCGTCCTCGGGCATAGCAGGGGCCACATAATCCTGGACCGGAGCGACTGGCTGAGTTGGGGCTGCCTCCGGAGCTTGAATACCCTGTGCAGCCTGCTCAGGCGCCCGGGAAGCTTGAGTCTGATTGCCTCCCAAAACTCGTAGCCAACAAGTCATGAGCACCTAGAAGAATAAGCCAAAATATACTATCATAATACAAAACCTCCAAATGAAAACTAGATACAAAAAGAATGGAAAAACAGAGATGATGCGGATACTGAACATCTACCTCTATATCCCGCAAATCCGGCTCCGCGTGGAAAAGACGGCTAATGCTCGATATCTGCACCTGAATCTGCACACAGAGGTGCAGGGAGTAATGTGAGTATGCCAACTCAGTAATAATGAAAATAAATCAAGCCTAAGCGGCAAGGAAACACATAAAAGCAATGCCATCAAATCACAATATACACAGCCTTACTTTCCAATAGTATAACACAGATATATGAAATCGTCATGCCTTAAAACCAACTTCAGAAAAATCCTTTGAAGAATGTATATTTCTTTTCAAAAACTTCAACCGGAAGGTTTAGTACTAAAATTAAATGAATCATATAGAGGCTCCTCGGGCAAAACATATTTCATAAGCTCAGAGTGAAAGTAGTAAAATCATAAGTAGCCTCTCGGGCAAAACATGTATCATAATCAGCCCCTCGGGCATGCCTCACCATCACTTGTAATTAGTCCCTTAGAACCTCACAGTCACTCATGCCTCCCAATCACTCGTCACTCAGCACTTCGGCACTCTGTGCGCTCACTGGGGGGTGTACAGACTCCGGAGGGGCTCCTTCAGCCCAAGCGCTAATATCTCTCAGCATCTCACCATCACTCAGCACCTTACAATCAGGCCATCGGACTCACTCAGCAGAACCACTCAAAAGGCCCCTCGGGCAAATCAGTAAAGCAGGGTACTCAAACCAAAACATTAGTTTAAATCTCAAAGTGGTGTAAATCATGCTGAGTTTCGAAAACAGTAAGCATAATGCAGCTGAGTGAAATCATCAATATATATTGAAGTAAAACAGCAGTAAAAAGCCCCCAAGGGGTCTAAACAGATCGACACGAGGCCGCAACACGGCTTATAGCCCAAATATTTCAACAATATTTAGAATATAATTTAACATAAAGTTTTGAGTAAAATATGCAACTCATTAGTTGCCGCGGAGAGGACCTAGTCCAATCCAAAAATCAGTACGCGCCACATACTCGTCATCCGACATGTGCGTCATTCCAAAATCAGTAAGAAAATATGTAGTCCGGGGTTCCATACTCTCAGGACAAGATTTATAACCATTACTTACCTCTACCGGGCCACAACACTACTCTGCAATGCTCTTGCCCCTCAAATATTCTCCCGATTGCTCCAAATCTAGTCAAAACCAGATTAACATCATCAATATATATATCAAGGGAACTCAACTCAATCGAAAACTATCAAATCATACAAGAATCTCGAAATTCGGCCAAACCCGAGCCCTGGGCCCATGTCTCGGAATTCGATAATTTTTACATCATTAGAATCCTCGTCCTCCACGATTCTATACATACAAAGAACACTAAAATCGGACCACAATTTCCCACTCAAATCCTCAAAAGAAGAATCAATTTCCCATGCACCCCTTCTTCCCCAATTTGGGTTTAATTCCAGAAAATTCTACGGTTTAATCACTTAGAAATCGACATATAAACGAGTTATGAAGTTAAAAACCTTACCTCCAAGTGATTCCCTTCAATTCCCTCTTTAATCCTCTCAAAAGTGCTTCCAACTTTGACAACAATGGAGGAAATATGAGCCAATTTCGCACAACAGACCTTTTAAAACATTCTGACCAGCTAATATATTTTCTTCACTGCGATCGCGATTCACAGACCAACCAACCAATGCGATCGCAGACCAATACATGCGATCGCATAGAAAAATTCTCCACACAACACACGCGCCTCAAAATACTCTACGCGGTCGCAGAAATTCCCACGCGATCGCACTGCCTAACCTGACCAACCTACGCGATCCTAACCACGCGATCACATAGAACAAAATGCCTGCCCCACTATTTTACTCTACGGATCGCAAACATCATCCCGCGATCGCATAGAAGGAAACCAGAACCCCATACCAGCAACAAATCTGCCCAGTTTTCAAGCCAAGAATTGGTCCGTTAATCACCTGAAACACACCTGAGGCCCTCGGGACCTCAACCAAACATACCAACATATCTCATAACATCATTCAAACTTAGTCGAGCCTTCGAAACACCCAAAACGATGCAACAACACCAAAATCGCATCAAATTCAAGCCTATGAACTTTGAAACTTCCAAATTTTGCCAACTACGCCGAAACCAAACAAAACACCTCCGATTGACCTAAAATTTTGCACACATATCCAAAATTACATTACGAAACTACTCCAACTTTCAGAATTCCATTCCGACCCCGATAGCCTATTTTTCACTACCGACCGAAAATCACCAAAAACTAACTTTCGCCAATTCAAGCCTAATTCTATACCAGACAACAAAACTTTATTCCGAACGCACTCTTAAGTCCCAAATAACCTAACGAAGCTATCTGAGCCATAAAATCCGCATTTTGAGGTTGTTCACCAATAGGTCAACCCTCAGTTGACTTCCTCAACTATTAGGCTACTTTAAAAGGATAAATACCTAAATTCTCACCATAACCACTTCGGACCCGAACCAACTGACCCAACACAACAAGAACAGGCTAGCAATATATAACAAATGCAAAAATGGAGAATATGGGGTAAATCTCACGGAACGACCAGCCGGGTAGTTACACAACCCAAACCAAATAAACCCTAACCCAATACCCAATTGGTACCCGTTCCTACACCCGACCCAAATCTCTTTTCAATCCTGGTCGTTGATCTCTCAAGATCGACGGCCCCCATTCACCCTTCCCTTTTTAATTAACCACCCTAACCCTAATCCCTCATTTACCTAAACCCCTCCTCCCTTAGACTCTCTCTTCTTCTCCTTTTCTGAAGCCCTAGCGTCGTAACCCCATTTCCCCTCCGGTTTCAACCTAGATATGGAGTCAATCATCGATTCCCTTACCTTATTAACCTCTTCCCGCCATTGGTTATCCGTTTATGGTGTTACATAATTGCTTGCCTAACATGTCAAGCAAATCCATTTAATTTCGAACCAAATCTGGTTTAGACCCTTACTTCTTTCCGTCTATGTTCATTTTCTTCTCTTTATGGTATGAATCTCTGAGATTTTTCTCGATTCTTTACTTACCCTAAAATAAGGGTTCAGATCTTGTCAGATCTGTTATGGTTCTCTATTTTTGTTAAATATTTTTCTTTACTGTTTTCGTATATTCATCTATGTGCATCTCTATTATGATTTTTCAGAGATAGTTCTGACTAATTTGATTCTTGAAAAAATCGAACCAAACCTGGTTCAATCTTTAATATTGTTGTTTATCCGTCTCTATGTATCTTATTCCTTTGATATTTCTGACTAATTTTACTTACCTGTTACGCCCCGCAATAGTACGTCGATATTTCGTCCTGCAGTATTATATTACGATGATGTTATGCTTCGAATTATTAAATTACGACGATGTTGCACCCTGTAATATAGTACATTGAATTTGTCATAAGGTAATTGACATTAGTCCAAGGAAAAAGATTATTTGGATGTTATAAGGATTATGCTATTTTAAACAAATGATGAGTAAATTCGTGAAAGTGAGAGGGGAAGCAAGTCAAAGAGAATGAGTTTTTCGTCCAAGTTTGGCATATTGGGATAAAATACGGGCCGAGCATTAATATCCGATATTTATGGACTAGTCCTATATAAGGTACTACATGATCATGATAGTAAGATGTACAAGGTATGTTAAAAGGGAGTAGTATTTCAAGTAATTTGAGATAATTCTTAATTACGTGAGTGATTGATTAATTATCAAATAATTGGATATTATCCAATTAATTAAGGAATTATATTGGATAGAGATGAAGGGCATTAGGTGGCAGCCCCCATGCAAATTGGAATGACTCGTCACAAATTGAAAGGTGGCATTTAAGAGTCGTTGGATTGTCAACTTCATTGGTTATAAGACTTCTTCCTATATCCAAAAAATTTCAAGAGTGGAAGATTTCATTCCAATAGAGAACGAATATTAATCTTGGAACAAAACAATTCCAACGAGACTTCTTAGCACCGTAGTAACGTGAGATTTTACGATTCTAAAGGAATACGGTGCAACCTTTTTTCAAGAATATCATACGAATTTTTCCCTACTACAGGTATGTTAAGGCTATCCGTTCTTTATTTTTGGCATGATCCAAATAATACAAATGAAATGAGCAAAAGACGCAACTTTCATAAATGACTCTATTCATAGAAATAGTAGGGTTGTCTATATTCTTGATTCCCCATGTGAATTATTATTATATCTTATGTTAATGGGTCTCAGAAAAATACGTATTTGATAAAGTTTATCTGAAAGGCATATTGGTTTTTATGTCATTCCGAGAAAATCTTATTAACATATTTCTTATGCATTTCATGCATTTATATATGTACGTTGACTCGTGACCAGATGGCGTTATATACGTGTATATATGTATATTATTTTTATATGGGAAAAATATTATGGCGTTATATACGCACCACCACCTGATCAGCTGGTATACGTTGATGATTTTCCCACAGTGGCCGAGATGATATGATGGGATGCCCTCAGAGGCTTGATGATATTATGAAACATGTACCTACGCACGACATGACATTCATACGCATATCCATGATACTATAATTATTTCATGATTTACAGAGTTATCCAGACTTACAGGTTGAGCCACTTACTCTATATTTCCTTCCATGTCTGTATGTACTTATTTATGTGCCATACATACTCGGTACATTATTCATACTGACATCCCTTTTGTCTGGGAACGCTGCATTTCATGTCCCCAGGTCCCGATAGACAGGTCAAGAGCCCTCCAAGTAGGCCATCAGCTCAACGGAATATGTTGGTGCGCTCCATTTTCTTCGGAGTTGCTTGTTTGGTTAGTATAATTTAGACGTGAATTGTTTGGTATGGCGGGACTCTGTCCCGACCTTTATGAAAATTATGTATTCTTAGAGGCTTGTAGACAGATGTCATGTACGTAAGAGATTTTATGGCCTTATCGTCCCATGTTCAGTATACAAGTGGTTATTTTGGTCTTATAGGCCCGTATGTCTTATGTATAAGTTGGGAACCCCAATATGGGGAACCCCAACATAGGGAACATAGGGAAACATAGGGAAACAGATTGTGCAAGATAAACATAGGGAGCCCCAATTGGGGAATTTAGCCTCAAATTTATGACATCGTGATCCTTGAAAAATATCCATATAGGAGTTGGGGAAGTTAAAGAGGTACCGTATGAGTGTTATGAAAATAAAAGAAAGTACCACCGTGAAGACAGTCAAAATTTTAGTTCAGGAGTAACCCTACAAGCACAAGGGCGTGGACATAAGTAACTATGGGTAATTATAGGCGAGGAAGAACATCAAGAATTCCGTCAGGCATACGATGTGATAAGCTCGCAGCCTTACAAGAGTCAGAGGGTCCCCCCCCCCCTAAGTACCAAAATGAAAGACTAGTTGAGGAAATAAGGAAGAAGGCTTTAACCAAAGCACAGTGACCTAAGGAGGAAAGGGTTGTGTAAACACAGTTTAACTACAAAATTGTATGCACTCCAAACGAAAGTTGCACCTACCATGGCTAATGACCGGGGAGTAAAACCAAAAGTAATATTCGAGACCACATAAGTTGCACAAAAACTTCGGGATGCATGAGAACTCAGATAAGCTAAGTATGCATGCAAAAAGGGGGCAAAAAGACCAGGAAAACCAATTGCCAACATTTGAAGAAAGCTGAAATGGAACGAAAGGAATTATTCAATTAATGATCAGTCGTAGAAGACTCCGGTATAAGCTAAAAGAAGGAATTGGGTCCAGGTTATAGACAAAGGATTAAATCATTAGAAGACTATATCATGGTTTTCCATAGCGTCCATAAAAGGGTAAAGTAATAACTAAATGCCACAAGCCACATATCGGAATATAGCTTGAGCCTACATAAAGTCTAATCAGAGGACAGAGGAAACTAAATAATTACATCAACTAAGTAAATTATGAGTCTGATTATTGGACCCAGAAAGTTACAAACATCATGATTGAGAACATTGTAGAATCACTCTTAATATCACAGGTACAAGAGAAATAGTACAGTAGCCATATTCTATAATTGCTCTACGATAGGGCTAGTTAGAAGAGTACCAATATGGAGCTACCACCAGATTGTGTATGCACCAGAGGTGCAAGTATTATAAGAGAGCTTCAAGTTGTGGATGTGATTATACCTATATGAAAGGGAGGTCATAAAAGATATGATGTGAGCCTTTAAGATAAGTAAGGTAAAGGTGGACAACGTACGAGATACTCAAATACAGAAGGTTGTGAATAGTCCTTACTTCAGATAGAGGGCTAGAAGTGTGGGGATTCAATATCTAGGAATAATAGCGGCATCTTCAGTAGAATATCCTCCAGCCTATGATCTAGGTATCACGAAGCCGGATTAAGAGAATAAAGAAGAGTTAGAGACGATGTGATGTTTCGCCTCATATTCCAGAAAGTCATAAGGAAACATATGCAGCAACCAAGTTGAAAGGTTGCAAGTAATAGAAATAGATATATGTAGGTCGCAAGCTCTTGTATGATGAAGCGACAAGGTTCTAGAAGACATGAGTAAGGATAAGAAAGGGCGAGTGAGAAGGTAAGGAAATGAATAAGTCCTTAGGATTAAGCCCATAAAAACAAGAAGAGAAGACAGTTTCTCTAAGTTATACAAAGCTCACTATAGCCTGAATGAACTCAAAGGAGTCTAAGACTAATAGAATTTAGGAGAGATGACATGTTGTAGAATGGGGGTGTCATTATGATAGATAAAGGACGACGTTTGGGCCTTTGATTGTGTAATGGTCTGACAAAAAAAAATAGAAGAAGAAGACTTCATGAATTGGATAGGATTAAAATAGCCACGTAAGGCGAGTCACATTGGGATGCTATGAAATACAGTTATGGAAGTATAATATCGTATCACCTAGGTGGATCAGAAAAATCATTTCAAATATTCCATGATGCAACGTAAGCCCTAGTGGCAATATATTACATAAGAAATTTCAAGTTATCAATGGATGATTGTAGATCAACATTGAGGTGAATGAACAATGGATGTGTAAAAGTTGCAAAGTACGAGATGAGAATGGGCCATCAGTCTTAAAATGACCAGTAATGAGAAGCGTTAAAGGATTAGATTTATGCATATAGGATAAGCAACAGAGTAACCTGGGGTTGGTAGCAGACCTCAGTAACGATAAATCGAAGTAAGAATTTTGGTATAATATGACATATTTAGTTGTAGTAAAGCTAATGACGCCAGAGGGACAGCTTGACATAATTTTGTATATGTTCACAAAGTGAAGCCTAGAGATTGGATAAAAGCTGGAAGAGAAGAGAAGAGTCAGGCGCACATACAAAGTTAGAGTCGTAAAGGCTGCATGATAAAAGGTAGCAACAATTACGACATGAGAAGGATTCTATCTACAAGTCGTGGTGTGAAAAAGAGGCCTAAAGGGGGTAAATGCCCTGGACTTTGGGATTCATTTACAGAACAATCGCCTTGATGGAAAGACGAGAACTAAAGTATTAGCAAGACCTATGGGTTATGAGAATGATTAGAGCATCAGTCAACATTCGAGGACGAATATTCCAAAGGGGCGGAATGATGTTACGCCCTGCAATATTACGTCGTATTTCGTCCTGCAGTATTATATTACGATGATGTTACGCTTCGTAGAATCCCAAATGCCCTGGCCTTTGGGATTCATTTACAGAAGAATCTCCTTGATGGAAAGACGAGAACTAAAGTATTAGAAAGACCAATGGATTATGAGAATGATTAGAGCATCAGTCAACATTCGAGGACGAATATTCCAAAGGGGCGGAATGATGTTACGCCCTGCAATATTACGTCGTATTTTGTCCTGCAGTATTATATTACGATGATGTTACGCTTCGTAGAATCCCAAATGCCCTGGCCTTTGGGATTCATTTACAGAAGAATCTCCTTGATGGAAAGACGAGAACTAAAGTATTAGAAAGACCAATGGATTATGAGAATGATTAGAGCATCAGTCAACATTCGAGGACGAATATTCCAAAGGGGCGGAATGATGTTACGCCCTGCAATATTACGTCGTATTTTGTCCTGCAGTATTATATTACGATGATGTTACGCTTCGTAGAATCCCAAATGCCCTGGCCTTTGGGATTCATTTACAGAAGAATCTCCTTGATGGAAAGACGAGAACTAAAGTATTAGAAAGACCAATGGATTATGAGAATGATTAGAGCATCAGTCAACATTCGAGGACGAATATTCCAAAGGGGCGGAATGATGTTACGCCCTGCAATATTACGTCGTATTTTGTCCCCAGTATTATATTACGATGATGTTACGCTTTGTTGTATTAAATTATGACGATGTTTCACCTTGTAGTATTGCACATTGAATTTGTCGTAAGGTAATTGACATTAGTCCAAGGAAAAAGATTATTTGGAGATTATAAGGATTATGCTATTTCAAACAAATGATGAGTAAATTCGTGAAGGTAAGAGGAGAAGCAAGTCAAAGAAAATGAGTTTTTCGTCCAAATTTGGCATATTAGGATAAAATACGGCCGAGCTTTAATACCCGATATTTATGGACTAGTGCCATACAAAGTATTACATGACCATGATAGTAAGATGTAAAAGGTATGTTAAAATGGAGTAGTATTTTAAGTAACTAGAGATAATTCTTAATTATTTGGGTGATTGGTTAATTATTGGATAATGGGATATTACCCAATTAATTCAGGAATTACATTAGATAGAGATGAAGGGCATTAGGTGGTAGCCCTCATGCAAATTGGAATGACTCATATCACAAATTGAAAGGCGGCATTTAAGTGTCATGGAAATGACACTTACGTGCAAGTTACCAAGACTTTAAAGGTTGGATTATGGTCTTCATTGGTTATAAGACTTCTTCCTATATCCAAACAATTTCAAGAATGGAAGATTTCATTCCAACAGAGAACGGATATTAATCTTGGAACAAAAAAATTCCAACGAGACTTCTTAGCACCGTAGCAACGTGAGATTTTTCTATTATAAAGGAATACGGTGAAACCTTTTTCTAAGAATATCATACGGAATTTTCACTACTCCATGTATGTTAAGGCTATCCGTTCTTTATTTTTGGCATGATCCAAATAATACAAATGAAACGAGCAAAATACGCAGCTTTCATAAATGACTCTATTCATAGAAATACTAGGGGTGTCTATATTCTTGATTCCCCATGTGAATTATTTATTATATCTTATGTTCATGGGTCTCAGAAAAATACATATTTGATAAAGTTTATCCGAAAGGCATATTGATTTTTATGGCATTCCGAGAAAATCTTATTAACATATTTCTTATGCATTTCATGCATTTATACATGTATTATTGACCCATGACCAGATGACGTTATATACGCGTATATATTTATATGAGATATGGGAAAAAGTTTATGGTGTTATATACGCACCACCACCTGATCAGCTGGTATACGCTGATGATTTGCCCGCGGTGCCGAGATGATACGATAGGATGCCCTCAAAGGCTTGATGATATTATGAAACATGTACCTATGCACGACATGACATTCATACACATATGCATGAAACTATAATTATTTCATGATTTACAGAGTTATCCAGACTTACAGGTTGAGTCACTTACTCTATATTTCCTTCCATGTCTGTTATGCACTTATTTATGTGCCTTACATACTTGGTACATTATTCGTACTGACATCCCTTTTTCCTGGGAATGTTGCGTTTCATGTCCGCAGGTCCCGATAGATAGGTCGAGAGCCCTCCAAGTAGGCCATCAGCTCAGCGGAATATGTTGGTGCGCTCCATTTGCTTCGGAGTTTCTTGTTTGGTTAGTACAATTTAGACGTGTATTGTTTGGTATGGCGGGACTCTGTCCCGACCTTTATGAAAATTATGTATTCTTAGAGGCTTGTAGACAGATGTCATGTATGTAAAAGATTGTATGGCCTTGAGGGCCCATGTTCAGTATACGAGTGGTTATTTTGGTCTTATAGGCCCGTATGTCTTATGTATAAGTTGGTATCACATGTTGTATTCTACTTATCTCACAGCAGCCTTCCGGCTTAGTTATCTATGATAGTATGAAATGAAAAGATACGTTATTTTGGTAATTGGTTGAGTAAGGTACCGGTTGCCCGTCGCGGCTCATCGGTTTGGGTCGTGACAAAAGTGGTATCGGAGTAGTTTTGTCCTAGGGAGTCTACAAGACATGTCTAGTAGAGTCTTGTTTATGGGTGTGTCGTGCACCACACTTATAAGCAGGAGGCTACAAGGCATTTAGGACTGTCACTCTTTCTTCTTACTCTAGATCGTGTGGTAGAGCTCAGTTGTAAGAATTCAAATTCCTAGCTTCTATTTTATGCGTAGTAAGACGATACCTACATCCAGAAAGATGGTTGGTAAAAGGCATGGATATGGAAGAGTTGAGTAAGAGGAACTCGACTTTGCATCATGCTTATGATAAGTAAATGTGAGGTCTTCAGCGAATCATGTGAGTATTGAAAGGTGTAAGTCTCTTGACAAGGAGTCTTGAGGCAAGAATACCTATCCACCTTAATGATGAAAGACAATGAGAGATTCAGAAGATAAATACAAGTTTCAACAAGCAAAAGAAGCAAGATGAAGAAGAGTACGAGGCACCCAGTTAATGAAGGTTAACAGTGTTTATAATTCAGGAAGAGGAATATAAGCTTTTTGAGTTATATTCAACAGTAACAGAGGTATGTACAATTGGTCGTACCCATCTCAGTTATGCCCTATGGGGGCTAATAGGTGTAGTTTAAGAAAAGGACAGAACATCAGGATCCGGTTGGGGTTAGAGTAACCCAAAATGGTGAATGGATTGTTTGTATTAGTTGACATTTCCGAAGGGTATTACAAATGTGCTAATAAATCTTCTTGTGAGAAACCCAGATGGTGCACTCTAGAATATTTCAATTAGATGTGAATACCAGCATGAAAAAAAAAATTTAGAAGATAGGCACTGAAAGCCTAGAAAGAGATAAATATTACCTTAGTGTGACTCTCGTCCCTAGTAGAAAAAAGACGTTGAGCAACTCAAAGAGCTGATGGATGAAGCAAGGGGAGCAAAAAGCAAAAGAATGCCTTGCTGAAGTTTTCACAAGGAAGGGATAGGCAGAAATATTAGCAAAGTAATGAGAAGAGCGATAAGGAAGAATTATGAGTAAGATGTGATGCATCGATGACAATGGTAGATCAAAAAGATGACGGTATTATCGGGTCCATAGTCAGGTGAAGGAAGAGACGAGAGGTGATAGGCCTTAAGACAACAAAAGAGTATAGGCCATGAAGTCATATCCTCATTTAAAGAAGTAATTTTATGACTCTAACGTGATTACCAATAGGAAAAGCTAGACCCCATAATAATAGATATCAGTATAGGTTGGTGAACAAGATAAAGTAAACATGAATTAGGGATTTAGTGATTTGATAATGGTCGGCATCATGAGAATTGCATATTTTGTGTCGGTAATAGTAGAATGGACAACAAAAGAAGATTCATGAGAAATTCTGAGAATGGTCATACAGGAAGATGCTTCCTTAAAGTAAGCAATGTGAGCAAAATTAAACTTAAGAGACTGTATGTTCCAGTTATAGTAATTGTCACCTCGCGAGTAAGGAATTTTTTTATCCTTAGTACTAAAGGATTACCGCAAGGAGATTAAGGGTCATCGATGATGTGAAAGGATGCCAAAAATGTATAGGTAGAACATCTATAGGTATATTGTTGTAGCTCCAACTCTTAGTACTTCCCTAAAGGGGGAATATGGAATAACGTGACATTACGTCAGAATTAAGTGGTTCTAGTAATTATGAAGTGGTAAAGGAAGAATGCGATAAAACGAAAAAGGGATGAGATTGCACTTATTCAAAGACTACAGATATGCTACGATACCAGAGCATTATGCAAACACGACGTCAAGGAAAGGAAGTAAGGGTTCCTGCCAGAGATATTATTAACTAATAAGGATCCAGTGCGAGAGGTAAGTTAAGACAAAGGAAATGACCCAAGAAAGATTACGCGGAATATTGATACGGGAATGGGCCAACAAGCAATTAGTAGTTGATTCAAGAAGAGCCTAGCTATGGCTAGACAAGAGAATACAGACAAATCAACAGATTGTGCAAGATAAACATAGGGAACACCAATATAGGGAATTAAGCCTCACAGTTATAACATCGTGATCCTTGAAAAATATCCATATATGAGTTGGGGAAGTTAAAGAGGTACCGTATGAGTGTTACGAAAATAAAATAAAGTGCCACCGTGAAGACAATCAAAATATTAGTTTAGGAGTAACCCCACAAGCACAAGGGTGTGGAGATAAGTAACTATGGGTAATTATAGGCGAGGAAGAACATCAAGAATTCCATCAGGCATACGATGTGATAAGCTTGCATCCTTACAAGAGTCAGAGGGTCCCCCCCCCCCCCCNNNNGCCCCCCCCCCCCCCAAGTACCACAATGAAAGACTAGTTGAGGAAATAAGGAAGAAGGCTTTAACCAAAGCACAGTGGCCTAAGGAGGAAAGGTTTGTGTAACAACAGTTTAATTACAAAATTTTATGCACTCCAAAATAAAGTTGCACCTACCATGTCTAATGACCTGGGAGTAAAACCAAAAGTAATATTCGAGATCACATAAGTTGCACAAAAACTTCGGCATGCATAAGAACTCAGATAAGCTAAGTATGCACGCAAAAGGGGGGCAAAAAGACCAGGAAAAGCAATTGCCTACATTTAAAGAAAGATGAAATGGAACGAAAGGAATTATTCGATTAAATGATCAGCCATAGAAAACTTCGGTATAAGATAAAAGAAAGAATTGGGTCCAGGTCATAGACAAAGGATTGAATCATTACAAGACTATAACATGGTATTCCATAGCGTCCATAAAAGGATAAAGTAATTACTAAAAGCCATAAGCCACAGATCCGAAGATAGCTTGAGCCTACATAAAGGCTAATTATAGGAAAGAGGAAACTAAAGAATTATATCAACTAAGTAAATTAGGAGTCTGCTTATTGGACCCAAAAAATTTAAAACATCATGATTGAGAACATTGTAGAATCACTTTTAATATCAGAGGTACAAGTGAAATACTACAATAGTCATATTCTATAACTTCTCTACGATAGAGCCAGTTAGAAGAGTACCAGTATGGAGCTACCGATAGATTGTGTATGCACCAGAGGTGCAAGTATTATAAGAGAGCTTCAAGTTGTGGATGTTATTATACCTACATGAAATAAAGGTCATAAAAGATATGATGTGAGACTTTAAGATAAGTAAGGTAAAGGTGGACAACGTACGATATACTCCAATACAGAAGGTTGTGAATAGTCCTTACTTCGGATAAAAGGCTAGAAGTGCGGAAATTCAATATCTGGAATAGTAGCGGCATCGTCAGTAGAATATCCTCCAGCTTATGGTCTAGGTACTGAGAAGCTTGATTAAGAGAATAAAGAAGAGTTATAGACAATGTGATGTCTCTCTTGATATTCCATAAAGACATAAGGAAATCTATGATGCAACCAAGTTGAAAGGTTGCAAGTAATATAAATAGATATCTGTAGGTCGCAAGCTCTTGTATGATGAAGATACAAGGTTCTATAAGACTTGAGTAAGGATAAGAAAGGGTGAGTGAGAAGGTAACGAAATGGATAAGTCCTTAGGATTAAGCCCATAAAAACAAGAAGAGCGGACATTTTCGCTAAGTTATACGAAGCTCACTATAGCCTGAATGAACTCAAAGGAGTCTAAGACTAATATCATTTAAAAGAGATGGAATGTTGTAGAATGGGGGTGTCATTATGATAGATAAAGGATGACATTTGGGCCTTCGATTGCGTAATGGTCTTACAAAAAAAAAGAGAAGAAGAAGACTTCATGAATTTGACAGGATTAAAATATCCACGTAACGCGAGTCAAGTTGGGATTCTATGAAATACAGTTATGAAAGTATAATATCGTGTCAGCCAGGTGGATCAGAAAAATCATTTCAAATATTCCATGATGCAACCTAATCCCTAGTGGTAATATATTGCGTAATAAATTTCAAGTTATCAATTGATGATTGTAGATCAACATTGAGGTGAATCAACAATGGATGTGTAAAAGTTGCAAAGTACGAGATATATTGGACCATCAGTCTTAAAATGAACAGTAATGAAGAAGCGTTAAAGTATTAGCTTTATGCATATAGCACAAGCAACGAGAGTAACCTGGGGTTCGGTAACAGACCTCAGTAATGATAAATCAAAGTAAGAATTTTGGTATAGTATGGCCTACTTAGTTGTAGTAAAGCTAATGACGCCAGAGGGACAACTTGACATAATTTTGTATATGTTCACAAAGTGAAGCCTAGCTATTGGCTAAAAGTTTGAAGAGAATAGAAGAGTCAGGCACACATACAAAGTTAGAGTCGTAAAAGCTGCATGATAGAAGGTAGCAACAGTTACGAGATTAGAAGGATTCTGACTACAAGTCGTGGTGTGAGAAAAATTCCTAAAGGGGGGAAATACCCTGGACTTTGGGATTCATTCACAAAACAATCTCCTTGTCATGACCCAAAATCTCAGGCAAGCCAATCATTAAATGGTTAAGTTAAATTTCCTGTTTTAGCATTTTTGAAATCATTACCTTTCACTTTATTACATAATAACTTAATAAAATCCGCTAAGTAAATACGAAATTTTAATATTGCATTTTTATAAAATACACCCCAAACACACCCCAGAACCCAGTGTCACAAATGCATGAGCAAATTCTATGAATTTCACAAATACTACAAAGCTTGTCCGAAATACAAATTGGACGAGGAATTTAAAATGAAAATAAATATAATATGAGGGAGCTCTGTCAGCTGCAGATCGCCTCCGGATGATGCAGCTCGCCTAAGTCTCCAAACTAGCCACATCGCTATGAAAGTACATGTGCAATAAAAATGCACAGCAATAAAAGTACTGTCCGAGCATGCCAAAAAGTCCAAAAACATAACACGGACTTAAATCGAGGCCTCAAAATACACATAACAACATCGAAAAGATGAATCGCACCTCAAATCATACCCAAATGAACTTTGAACTTTCAATTCCATAACTCGTGCCGAAACATATCAAATCATTCCGGAATGAACCCAAATTTTGCACACAAGTCCCAAATGACATGAC
The DNA here is from genome assembly GCA_005239505.1 of Nicotiana paniculata. Taxonomy (NCBI): domain Eukaryota; kingdom Viridiplantae; phylum Streptophyta; class Magnoliopsida; order Solanales; family Solanaceae; genus Nicotiana; species Nicotiana paniculata. Next base: position 128,936 of record ML334241.1, read on the forward strand.
GAAGCTATTCCAATTCCCAAAACCCCAATCCGAATTTGATATCCTCAAAGTCAACTTCCGGTCAAACTTATGAACTTTTCGAACCTTCAAATTTCCAATTTTTGCCAACTTGTGATGAAACCTTCTAGAAATATCCAAATGAAAATTAGGGCATACGCCTGAGTCCAAAATCACCATCCGGACCTAACGGAACCATCAAAACTCCATTTCGGGATCAAATTCATGAAAAGTCAAATTTGATCAACTCTTTCAACTTAAAGCTTCAACAATGAAATTCATTCTTCCAAACCGATTCTGAATAACCTGAAAACCAAAAATGACGATTCACATAAGTCATAATATATCATAAGGATCTACTCATGCCCGTAAACTACCGAGCAAAGTGCAAATCCTCAAAAAACTTGTTGGGTCGTTACATTCTCCCCATTTTTAACATGCGTTCGTCTTCAAACGTGCCAATACTTGTTCCCAAAACCGTCAAACCGTTGTACAACCTTACCATGCACATACCCGTGGGTGATTCCACGTCACCCTATCTCATATAGGTCTGATAACATAGCATAACTGAAATTTCTCAATTCAACTTAGTCCATAAGCCTTAGAATCTAATTTTTCCAACATCCGGAATTTCTTATATGATCTGAATCTCGCAACCTACACGTTGTATAAGTCTGAACAAGTTGTACCAAACCGCAACCATAACCCAAGCTACAATCACATGATATGCTATATAACTCAAATACCCATAGCAAAATATCCAATCACAGTAACTGCTCAGAACAACCCAATCCCGGTAATAAACCTCATACCTAAAAAAACCTCATTCTAAAACGTTCATACACTGCCGATAATGAAAGAACACGTAGGAAATCATAACCATTCATCAAATCAACAAAATGTGGATCTCCCTCTTCTTCAACAAGAACTATAGCCAATTCCTAAGCTGACTTCTGGTATTATCCTTCCTAATATACCACAATCAAATCTGGTAGCACCCATCCTAGATCTGATGACTTCATCTTATCGAATACCAACTACTCTAGTGACACGCAACACCAATACTACCCAAAGCCACGAACCGTGCAATCCATGCACCAATAAGCAACAATCCAAATGTACTCAATTGCGAAAATGACTCAATCAAGAGAATTGTCTCGCTAGATCAACGGGTACCACCACAAGGAAATTCTAAGAACCTATAACACACCGTAGAACCAAAACACACGAATCTAACACAAAGGATCATATCTCAACATACTCTGCTACAATGCGTGACCCATCCCAACACTGATGCATACGAAATACCTCAGCCATCATGCTCAAAATCAATAACCACTCACAATCCAACATCAAGTACTCAAAGTGCATTACCATCACCACTGAGAAGCAGATGACACAATGCCACACAAAACCTGAAAGAACATAACCCATACGCCATCAACCATGCAATACCCAATTACTCATCTCACTCAAATTATGCTATAAAGCCTGAATAGAACTGCACCAGGTGTGCCTAAAACCATCGAATCACAACTCCTCATAGCATAGAAGAGTAACTCACAGAGAATTTCAGAACACGAATAAGCTCAGCAACCACTGAATGGCACATCCCTCAACAATAGCATTATAGAGCCAACCAATATGACTCGGTGTAGAATACACATCCTAATTGTGCCTACCAATAGACCCCCAAATTAACTCCGGGAACCCACAAATAGATAAATAAACCTCTGAAAGTCCACAATGACTGACATGACACATACTATCATCTGGCTAGCTTCGGCCATGACTTCACAGTCCACAGCTATGAAAGAATCTGCTCATGAGAACTCCTAGTCTCCAAATCCATAAAACACACGAATCACCATATATGAACCCAACTCCACCGCCAGAATGTCTAACACATCTCTAATACACGATCATCCCTTGAGGAATACTTCCCAAATTCTTCCGTGCTACATAGAAAAATTTGAATATCAGTAGTCGATCAACGAGAGTGTCGCAGTACCATTGAAATATCCATAAATCAAAACACATTGCCCCTTCTGAAATGTATACTCTCATCAATACATACCAAATAGTAATATCATTTACCCAGTCATCTGAAACCGTCCATGCTGCCTACGAATTTTATGACCTTCCCTTCAAATTGAACTGTGTTCAATCCCACACAACACACCGCATATACCATGCCGTCATATGAAAAATATGAGAACTTCATATTCCACTCTGAGTCACAAGAAACTACATACTCAATTAGCCTAGGACCTTCCATTTGATTTCATCCTGGAGAAATTCACTATACAGCACATGCTCCTCACGCCAGTAGGAAATATACCCCTCGAACTGTGGTAAAAACCATTGAGAACCCTTCGAAACCCATTTTCACATAACCAAGTTATCAAAACCAAATCTCTATAACTCAACTCAGCCATGCAAGTCACCAAAACCCAAGAGCATTGCCGCGAAACACTTGTAGAGCCTAGCCACGTCATAAGTACCCAAAGAAACTAATTATATCCATTACTGTGTTGATCCAACCTACTACCAAGCTGTCCTATTTCTCCAAGTCCTTTACATATTGCCTTCAAATTGATACTTCTCCTTGCTAGAACACCTCGATCCTTAAATTTCACCATACAAGAGACCCTAGTATAAAACCACAACGCCCTAAGGCCCATAAGCCGCTAACTTCCCTCTTAAGCACCCCTAAAGAACCAAAACCAAGACACCCACTCTAAAGAGACCTTATGTGAACATAAAATTGTTTCCTTCACCTTCTTGATACTAAAATGCATAATCCACAATGATATAAAAATTCCACAAGTCTCGACATCATCCAATACAAACATCAGGTCCTAGCCATATACCAATCTGAAATTCTCAATTGCTACATATAATTCTTGAATCCATTAGAACGGTTTTTGAGATTTATTCACTCTGCTCAAATCTCAATTGCACCGCCCCAAACGGGCCAACTGACCGGTGCCCCATTGGCACGACGACACCCAAAGGACTAACCCCACCTTAACGCGACCAAGCCAATTTCAACTCCATGCATACTATATCCTTCACGACTAAACTTCCACAAGCGATCCAAACTCAAATTGCAACGTGTATTCATTCACCAGTAAAAGAGAACTCTCTACAAAACATCATAGGGACCACACAACCTCATGACACCTCGCAGGAGATAACCCACCTGCTCTGCCCCAAACTGACATCTCTCTATACGCAATCACTTAATCTTATTAATTCTAAACTCATCAAGAATACATGAGAATCTACTTCACTCCACAACTAAACAACATGAGATATCCCTCAACACACCCATAACTCGAGACCATATGCCAAATCAAAACAGAAATCAAACACCCAATAGTCCTTTCTACCTCTCAAGTAAACTTTTCTCGTCACATTCAGACAATCTGAACACATCTCGCAGTCACATTATACTCACCACATAGTCATCCCATCACAAATTCCACCAATAGGTACACCAACAGACATATAAGTCCCAAAAGCACGTGCTAACACAATTGAAATCTCTGTTCTCAAGCTACCGTCAAAACCCAACCTCATTTCCTCCAGGCTGGCCCCTCATCAGCATGTCAAAATCATATTTCGTACCTCAACCATGGAATCACAACCCGTCGTTGCCCAGCTGATACGAGCTCTCATGTGCGCATACGAATGCGTGAAAGGAATTCAAAGGGTTACGCTACAAGCTAAATCACTATCGCAAGATAAGGAAGGAAAAATGGGAAGTATATCCTAAATGTCTTGTAGCCTCTCGAAGATAGGTATGGACGCCACCATACCGATCCACAAGACTCTACTAGACACTTGCTCATGACTTATAGAACCTATGAACCTAGAGCTCTGATACCAACTTGTCACGACCCAAAATCCGACTAGTCGTGATGGCACCTAACCCAACCAGCTAGGTAAGCCAATTAACAACTATCCAATTCCAATGAAACTAATAAAACAATTAAATAGAAGAAATTATCTGAATCTTATATATTTCCCAAGGATTGGTAATACAAATGATGAGCTTCTAAGATTAGAATATACAAAGATGGTATGAAATAAATGCAACATTTATTCGAAATATATACAAAACAATTGTTATGAATCTAAGGCTACCATGAACAAGAAGCATATATGACCGGAACGCATGTACATCTTCAAATCCAGCTCCCGTCGATCTCAACAACATTAGCAACCAACATCTACATGCAGGGTGCAGAACTGTAGTATGAGTAAAACCAACCTCATGTACTCAATAAGAAAAAAACCTAACCTTAGGTTGAAAGTAGTGACGAGCTGGAACAAAGGTCAGGTCCAACAACAATAGCCAAAAATAGTCCATAACAACATAAAGCAAGTAATAAAGAAGTAACTCAGAGAATAAAATGCTCAGCTTATTCATGATTTCTGAAAATAGTTCTGCCTTTCAAGTACATCAGTGAAAACCCAAGTCGTTTACCGAAGTTGCCAAAAATATGAGTAAAATTTGAAAACAGTAATTTTTCCAAAAAATCTTTTGAACAATAAATAAGATGTTTCATTTGATTTCAAAATGGCCAGTGTAAAATGCATCACTATGCCCATATGTCAATATGTGTGAGAAGTCATGAATGACGTGATACCGTACAACATGAGTAAAATACATCTATATGCTTAATGTCATGTGTGCATGTCAATGCAATGTATCTCAGAGATGAACTCATGTACTCACACTCTCAGAGTACTCAATATCACTGTCTTACACTTTCCACTCATCATGCTCAATCACTCAGTGTTGTATACCAATCCGGCCCAGGGAAGATCCATCCCGGAATATATATATCAATTGACCATCAGTCACCCAATACTGAGTAGGGACAATCCAACCCGTGGGGAAGATTCATCCCCGGGTATAAATGCTTTGGACAAGATCCATGTCCAGGGAAGATCATCCCTCAATATAAATCAACTGTGTTCACTGGAGAGGGGGGCGTGCACATTCCGGAGGGGCCCCTTCAGCCCAAGCACTATAAATCGCACGGACAAGTCATGTGTTGCACAGATAACTCACGTGCTATAGTATCAATTTCTTGATCCTTACGGATAACTCACGTGCCATAGTATCTATATCCTCACAATCAAGCCATCGGCCTCACTCAATCATCAATCTCTCCAGTTTCTCGGGCTCACAATGCCATGAAACTAGCCAAAAATGATGATATGTTATGTCAATTTTGTAGCAACAGAGGCTGAGATATGATATGAAATGAATGAACATGGCTGAGTATGAAATTGCAATGTAAGAAAATAACTCAACACCAATAACGACCTCAATGGGTCCCAACAGAATAAGCATGCAGCCTACACATGGTTTCTAACATGAATCACAACTCAATAGCTCTAGTACCTAGAGCTTTCATGGTTACATATAAGGTCAGATAACTACGCACTACCACAGGAACAACAAAGTTACAATTTACACGGTGCACGCCCACATGCCCGTCACCTAGCATGTGCTTCACCTCAACACCAATCACATAGCATGTAATTCGGGATTTCATACCCTCAGCACCAAGTTTAGAAGTGTTACTTACCTCGAACAAGCCAATTCCAATACCGAGCAAGCCAAGTGATGCTCCAAAAATTTCATCCCACGTGTATCGGCCTCCGAATGACGCAAAACCCAATCCATATGGTGAAATTTGCTCCAAAAATTGCCTCAATACAAGTCCCACATCTCAAAAAGTGAAGAAAAGACCAAGACCCTCGATTTATATCTGCTGCTAGCATTTTTGCATCTGCGACACATTAGCCGCTTTTGCGACGTCACTTCTGCGATAAAACATCCGCTTTTGCGAAAAAAACTGAGGACTCGACCCTCGCACATGGGACAACATATCTGCTTCTGCGACTTCGCACCTATGAAATATCTCGCTCTTGCGCTCCATCACCTCGCACCTACGCATCCGCATATGCACCCAAATCTCCACTTATGCGGGTTTTCTCACCCAACACTCACCTCGCTTCTATGATTCCTTTGTCGCTTCTGCTACCATCGTACCTGCGCAATATCGTTTGCAAGTGTGGAACACCAGAACAGTAGCTTAGCAAACATCTAAAATGCAATGAAATGATCTGACCCTCGTCCGAACCACCCTGAGCCCCTCGGGTCCCCGTCTGAACATGCCAACAAGTCCCATAACATAACATGGACTTAATCGAGGACTCAAAACACATATAACAACATTGAAACAAAGAATTGCACCTCAAATCATACTTAAATGAACATTGAATTATCAATTCCATAACTCGTGTCGAAACATATCAAATCATCCCGAAATGAACTCAAATTTTGAACGCAAGTCCCAAATGACATGAAGAAGCTATTTCCAATTCCTACAACCACAATCCGAATCTGATATCCTCAAAGTCAACTTCCGGTCAAACTTATGAACTTTCCAAACCTTCAAATTTTCAATGTTTGCCAACTTGTGCCGAAACCTTCTAGTAACATCCAAATGCAAATTGGGGCATACGCCCGAGTCCAAAATCACCCTTCGGACCTAACGGAACCATCAAAATTCCGTTCCGAGGTCAAATTCATAAAAAGTCAAACTTGGTTAACTCTTTCAACTTAAAGATTCAACAATGAAATTTATTCTTCCAAACCGTTTCTGAATAACCTGAAAACCAAAAATGATGGTTCACACAAGTCATAATACATCATACGGAGCTACTCATTCCCTAAACTACCGAGCGAAGTGCAAATGCTCAAAATGACCGGTCGGGTCGTTACACAATCCAAACCTATAACCGTTCATGCTTTTCTATCAAACTCATTAACTCATATATCATGAACTTAGAGTCTATAATCACTAATCCAATGCTATAATCAATTAGAGAGTGAAGATATTACCTTTTGATGTTCAATCCTCTTTAATTCTAGTTCTAGGGTTTCTTTTCGCAACAATGATGTCCCAAATATCTAATAATTTGGAGCGTTTACCCATGTTAATAAGGTGTTGAAGAATTGAAATTAACTTAAAATCATCATTAGAACTTACCTGGAGGGACCTTGGGGGAGTTAGGTTCTTGAGAGCTTCCATTTCTAGAGTAAATTTTCGTGTATTGGGGTGTGGGGACGAAATAAGGCTTTTAAAATGGCTTTCCGGGTGCGCTTACATGCAGTTGAAGGTCCAACCGCACACCTGGACACGCATCCAGGGCAGTAGAATTGCCACAAGTGCACGGCTGCACACGGAACCAACCGGGCGCGCATATTGCGCATTGTCCAGTTAAATACACATAACACTCTTTTTTACAAAGATCTGTTTGGGCTCCATAAGATATAATTGGAAAGGTATTCAAATAGCTACAACTTTCCTCAAATTCCTAACAGTTCTTCACGAACTCAGGCTGGAAGATAGACCTTCCATAAACTTAATCGATTTTATCGCATCCTACGCACCTCACTCTCCGTCTTGATTCCAAAACAACTATTTTCACTCATACTTCCAATAGGATTTCACATGTCTAAACTATCAAACTAATACTCATTTAACACATTCACACCTAGTCTGAATTTACAGAGTGTTACATAAAACAAGCTGATATGTAATAACAACTTAAATATTATAATTTTAGATCTACAAATTTTAAGGGGTTTAATGAATTAATATACTCCCTTCGTTACACTTCATGTTGCAAGGTTCGGAGTACGAGGTTTAAATTTTATAATTTTAACCGTAAATTTAAATATAAATTTTTTAAATTTTTGAAAATAAAATCTACATATTTAGAGTTCGTAAAATAATATTACAACTCTCCAAATAAAACAAGGGAAAGGAAGTACTGTTAGTATTAGGTTGGTGATTCATTTTGCTGACATCTGATCTTCTTGTATCCAAGGATGACGTAATTTTCATTCTTGCTCTTTTTTTAACATGTAGAGGAAATTGGATACGTCCAGTTTCTCTCATTTGTATTACCGGGAGTTGGTTTGTCTTACTCTCATATTTTGTTTCATTATATTTTATTACTCCCCTGTTCCGGCTCATGTGAATATATATTTTTTTTCGGTCCATTTTAAAAAGAATAATATTTTTTTAAATTTAGAAATAATTTATCTTAAATTTATAATTCTATCATTACTGAGAAACTTTTATAACTACACAAATATTCTGGGCCTCTTTTTAACTTGTTCAGAATCACAAATTTCAAAAGTCTTTATTTATTTTTAAATTCTATGTCAAATCAAACAAGTTCACATAAGTTGAAACGGAGAAAGTTGTAAAAACCAACCACTTTATTAAGCAAGAAAATAGAAGGGAGATCGTCAGGCGGCGCGGCCATCCATTTTAGAAGTTTTATTTGGTATATTCAGAGGTTTCATGTTGTCATTCTTCTTGTTCATTTCCTTTACTAAGATATATAACTTGCTCATAAAAATACAAACTTTAATTAAATAATCACCTTTTTATTTATGTTTATTTATTAGCATGATTGTGTGGCACATAAGGAGATGTAGAAGAAGAGGAAACGGCCAAAGACTTAATTTCGACCAGCTGATGCATTGCAGCTATAATAGAGAACATGATTGGGTCTTCGACTAGATAATCGCATGATGATGAGTGCACCTGATTAGATCATTAATATATATAGCTTGAAATAATAGAATAATCAAGTCTAGAAATTTGGCGAGTCCTTGTCTATTTATAGTTAGTACACAACAAGTACTCTCTCTGTTCACTTTTATTTGTCTAATATTTTAAAAATAGATTTACACTTTTACTTGTCACGTTTAGCGTACCAAGAGAAGGTAAATTTTTTTTTTTATTATACCTACAGCATTAATTATTTATTTTAAATCATTTTCTCTATAAAAAATACACATAAACTAATATATGTATCAAGATAAATTATATATTTTATTTATTATTTATTAATGGGTGTGCAAAATTCATAATGAACAACTAAAAATGAACAGAGAGAATACATAATATACAATAGATACATATCTGGGTTACCGTCTCCTGCTGATTTCATCATAAAATGAGCAGTATCATGTCTAACTTGCTAGCTGGAGATCAGCGCAGTACGAGTCCATGTTTGCTTATCAAGAAACAGACGTATAACTCCGTCCTTTCTTGAATGGCGCTTATTACAAAGAAAGTCGGCGTGAATATATATATATATATATGTCATCAACATTTTACGAGAGTTTCATAAATATTCTTTTGTATAGAAGCGAATTTGAGATTTAAACTTTATTTAACGTTTAAGGTTTTAAAATTGAACTAATTATACTTTTAAAATTATGCATATCTGTAAAATTTTAACAAACTTTTACATATAAATTTTTTTTCTACGTCCAAAATTATGGTTCAATCACACTACATCATCCCTGCTTCCATAGTCTTTTTTAGACAGCCGCACTACATTTGGACCGAATGACTTCACAAAAGAGAAAATTAGAAGAAAAATAGGACAAAGAGTTGTACATCTGCATATTCGCAACTCACTTTCTTTTCATTTTTTGAAAAAGTAAAGCCTAACGGCCTTAAAAAAACACAAAAATCTCTTTAATCGTTTGTGACAAGTTTAGGACTCGAAAACCTGACAAGAAGAGATCTAGTGCAGTTGGCATGCAGCTAGAGATTAATAGAAGTTAATAAAGGCTTTGTAAGCTGCAGATGAATCGACAGATATTAATATGGGTCAAGAAAACCCACTACTAAAAATTAGAGAAAAAATGACTAAAAAATGTGATCAAAGTTGGTCCCTAAACAGTAAAAACGACCAAAATGCATCTAAACAGGCTTGATCGTCATTTTGCTGGTCCCTTTATCATAGAGACCAAATATTTCGGGTATCAAAAAAAGAGACCAACTTTGGTCGCTATATTATTTTAATAATATAAATTTAGCGACCACAGTTGGTCGCTTATTTTTAATTTTTTTAAATTTTTTTAAAAAATAAGCGACCACAGTTGGTCGCTAATTTATAGAATTTAATCTTTTTTTATACATAAGCGACCAAAATTGATCGCTAATTCCCAAAATTTTTATTTTTTTAAAAGTATAGCGACCAAAGTTGGCCGCTTTTCTGAAAATCTGGGTTAATTAGCGACCAACTTTGGTCGCTATTGGCCAGAAAAAAAAAATAAAACAGAAAAGCGACCAACTTTGGTCGCTTTTCTGGGTATAAGTTTGGCAGAAACTGCCTGTTTTGGCAGCTACACCACCTGTCAGCATACCAAATTCCCTATTACAAGCAATAACAACAACACCAAAACCACCACCAACAACAACATTAAAACCAACAAAGTAAAGTTCAATAGAAAACACATTAAACTAACAAAACTAAGTTAATGGTTATTACAAACCCATTGGAAAACCGATTCTACTGTCTAGTTCAAAGTATATAAAAGTACTCAAGGAAAACTAAGTATATAAAACTAAGTGTTCTTTCAGCATCCTCGTCTGAAAGTTGGATTGCCTCGCCCAACTCATTAGGTGGATGATTGCGTATGAATTCTTCCATATCAGCCGTGAAGCGACATATAAGAAAAATTACATTGAATTAGTAAATCAAAATACTTAATGAAAAGTAAAAAACTTACATGTATAGTCGAGGCTCGGCCCTCGACCCACCTTTCTGGATCAGTCTCTTTCTTCTTCTTTACAATATGAGTCTTATTGAATAGCTCATCTTGCTTCATTGGCATCATAAAGTTGTCTGGTGGCTTTGGTGATTATTCTCGTAGTAATATTACTCAGGATGAACTTGAATACAGAGAATAACTTGAATACAGTACCTGACAGGGTGTGTCTTTGATCAATTGTTGTTCTCGTTAGCGACAATGATAATGAGAAGGCAATGGCATGTGTTTCAAACAGTGATGGTGTAGGTAGGAATTTAACAATTCCTAAGTTGATAAAAGAAGAGGTTATAGAGGAATTCTCTACTTCATTTTCCAAACGCTTCTTTAAGGAAGAGAAGTTTGGAGAAATCTCCTCTTGAAAAATGAAGTAGAGAATTCCTCTATAACCTCTTCTTTTATCTACTTAGGAAATGTTAAATTCCTGCCTACACCATCATTGTTTGAAACACATGTCATTGTCTCCTCATCATCATTGTCACTAATGAGAACAATAATTGAAGACTCACTCTGCCTGGTACTGTATCCAAGTTATTCTTGGTGGAAATTCTATTGCATGTCTAATAAAGTCATCAACCC